>JABCKB010000449.1:0-59796 GCA_013184455.1 Fusarium continuum
AAAAAAAAAAACAAAAAAAAAAAAAAAAAAAAAAAAAAAAAAAAAAAAAAAAAAAAAAAAAAAAAAAAAAAAAAAAAAAAAAAAAAAAAAAAAAAAAAAAAAACCCCTGATGTAGATTCATCCTACTTGGGGGCTTTTTCTTTTCCCCTCCAGCCCTGCCTACCATGTCGAATCTCCGCCTGGGGAACAGGCGGAGAAGTTGGTTTGAAATATTCTGTAGTCCCCGCACGACGCTATCATGACCAGTTTGATGGTGACAGAGAGAACAGTCCTACCTCCAGCTGCAGGTCCGAGTGCAATATATGCATATAGGTGAACAGGAGCAGTATTTGCAAGTTGGGTGTAGGCATGACCCTCGACTGATGAGAGAACCAGATGGCGATTAACTAAAAATTGCAGTCATGAGTGGAGTCAGTCTTAGTGTTAGAGTTTTGGAGTAACCCCAATTTATCAGGAGCTGCATCAAATTGTTTATATGCAAAAGATAACCAGACCTCGGTACAAACCGGTCTTGATGGTTCTTGAAGTTGGTATATAGGCCCTTGAAGCTTCTCGGGTCAAAAATCCTAAGGGCGACTCCGCAGCATTCGTCCTCGGCCACTGAACCAGGAATGAAATGATCGGTGAAGGGTCTAGAGGGTTTGTCGGTCCTACCACGGACATGGGAAAGCCTTCTCCAATTATTTTGGTAGCTCCAGGGGTTCACAAGATTTGGAGGCGATAACTGGCTGTCGATTGTTCTAGCTTCTGGGCGTTGGAGCCAAGTAGGGTTAGTCAAGATGAGGCTCTGCAGGGATGTGCTTGAGAGATGAGATGTTCTCTGCATGTGCCATTAGCCTGTGGCCTCACAAAATGCAGTGTCTGTACCTGGTAATCTGTTAGTAAATGCAGTATCCGCAGAGAGAGATTGCGAGATCCAGACCCAAAGACTCATGCTTAAATGCCTCTGCCATACTCGGCCTGGCATGGTTCGTCCCGCTTTGGTCCGACCATCCGCCTCTAGGATAAAAATCCTCAACTTCAGGGTCCATTTTTTACCAGAAAAAGGTCCCGTCCCAGACTCCATCAGACTTTCTCTCTTCTTGCGTTCTCTTTCTGCTTTGCTTATTCTCTGCTGTTGCTACGTACTGGTGTAGGTCGTACGTCGAGTAAAGAGTTGCCGCCATTCTTACCGCCAACGTTGCCTCTGTTATCGTCGCCTTATCTTGGTTGGCAAATTCGAAGTGACACTTCCCCCACGCACGTTGAACTTGGAGTCTGTATGACCTCGTTCAACCGTGAGCCATCCAACACCGCCAAAGAGACGATCGGAAACAAGGCATAGTTGATCCTGCCCTGCTTCTTGCGTCTCTAGTGCTCCCTTCACAGTTGCCTTGAGACTTGATAGACAGACCCTGATTGGCCGTCAAGTTTTCATCCTGAGTGCCGCAGAGTGAAACAGCTCAAGCCATGGCCGACGCCCAAGACAAGGTGTCACCAGCCCCGGCTGCGGCCCCGCCTTCAAACATCACTGCCGATGTCTCGGCCCCCGTGGTCTCGGCCGTGGACAATCCTGATCCCAGCAAGACGCATATCAACATCGTCGAGCATGCCCGCGCCGCAGCCCATAAGGAGCGCACGATGACCCTTCGCCAGGGTGTCAAGCTCTACCCCAAGGCCATTTTCTGGAGTATCCTCATCTCCACGTGCATTGTAATGGAGGGTTATGATATTTCCCTCGTCAATAACTTTTGTATGTATTGATTCACCCCTCGACGACTTGATGTAGGTGCCTGCAGTTGAACGACCGGCTACCAGGATCAACAGAGACAACAGCCCATGCTACAGTTATGACCATACCGCTGAAACCTACCCTTAGATGCTTTCCCTCAGTTTAACAAGAAGTATGGTGTCCTTGGTGACGACGGAGAATATCAGGTACCGGCTCCCTGGCAAGCTGGCCTGAGCAATGTAAGTCTCCTGTTCGCGATCTCTCAATCCAGATGCTTACTGGCCACTCAAATAGGGAGCCCACTGCGGTGAGATTATTGGCCTCTTCATCAATGGCTGGATTTCTGAGCGATTCGGTTATCGTTATACCGTCATGGCCTGCCTTGTCTGCGTAGCCGGTTTCACCGCCATCTTCTTTACCGCCCAGAACGTCCAGACTCTGCTTGTCGCCGAGATCCTGTGCGGTATTCCGTGGGGTATCTTTCAAACACTGACCATCACTTATGCGTCCGAGGTCTGTCCTGTAGCTCTGCGCGGCTACCTGACCACGTATGTTAACTTCTGCTGGGGTCTGGGCCAGGAGATCGGTATAGGAGTTATCCACTCTATGCTGAAGCGCGACGATGAGTGGGCGTACCGTATCCCCTACGCTCTCCAGTGGATCTGGCCACTGCCGCTGTTCATTGGCATCTACTTTGCGCCTGAATCACCTTGGTGGCTAGTCCGAAGAGGCCGTAACCAGGACGCCAAGGACGCATTGCTTCGCTTGACTAGCCTCGACCGCGAAACAGACTTCGATGCCGACGAGACTATCGCCATGATGGTGCACACCACCGCCCTCGAAGAGAAGATCACCGCAGGAGCATCTTACTGGGACTGTTTCAAGGGCACTGATCTCCGTCGTACTGAGATTGTGTGCATGATTTGGGCCATCCAGAACTTGAGCGGCAACTCTTTCTCCAACTATTCCACCTATTTCCTCGAGCAAGCTGGACTTTCAGCTGACAAGGCGTACTCATTTGCCCTCGGTCAGTACGGTATCAACATGGCCGGTGTCTTTGGTGTGTGGGTACTTATGAGCTTGGGTATTGGTAGGCGATCGTTGGTTCTCTATGGTCTCTGTGGTCTCTGCTCCATGTTGTTGATCATGGGGTTCCTCGGCTTAGTACCCGAGGCCCATCGAAGTCAATCATCCTTGGCTACAGGCTGTATGATGATCATATGGGCGCTCTTCTACCAGTTGACCGTGGGTACCGTTTGCTACTCTCTCGTGGGAGAACTATCATCTCGTCGTTTGCAGATCAAGACAGTCGTGCTTGGCCGCAACTTGTAGTAAGTCACAACCATCAGAAGCGACTGAGGACACTATCCTCAGGATGGCGCCGCAGCCAAGATTGAAATGTCGGTTCGAACAGCTAACCCGATGGGTGCATAGTAATGTTGTAGGCATCATCAACAGCGTTCTGACGCCGTACATGCTGAACCCTACAGCTTGGGATTGGGGCAATTATGCGGGATTCTTTTGGGTAAGGTTCCGACCCTAACAGTTTCGTGATAGACGTTCAATCTTGCTGACAAGAACAATAGGGCGGTATCTGCTTTCTGTGCATCATTTACACCTTCTTCCGTCTACCAGAGCCAAGCGGGCGCACCTTTGCGGAGCTTGATGTGCTCTTTGAGCGCGGTATTAGTGCAAGAAAGTTTGCGTCGACCGAGGTGGATGTGTTCCACGAGACAGTGGAGGAGAATGTCATGAACCGCTACGAAGAGCTTGCGGATGCGCCATCCGAAAAGGTCCATGACAAGGCATAAGTCGACATCTCACTACTTACAAGCCAACTTCCTTCATACACTCGTGCTCTAAACAGTGCATGTGGGAGAACAACGATGTTGGGGAGAAGACGACCTCAGTTTCGGGCAAAACTACCCAGAAGAGCACCGTAGGATCACATGTGCTGTGCCACATGCAAGATGGAGAGATCTTGGTAAGGGGATATCTCGGATCTTGATCGGCATTGGTATTAGCATCAGCATATACAGGCGTTGGCGTTTAGGAACAATATCCATGTGACATGGACTCGAAATATTGAAACTGAAAATGATGGAAGGCTATAGAATATGTTTAGTTAAAGACGTCACGATAATTGACTATAATGATCGCCGCCGTTGCTGTTATAATGCGTGCTGTTGACTTTGGGCATGTTTCAAGCTTAAATGTCCAAGAACGTGGGGGCTCTCGGAGATGTCACGGAAGGGTCTTTGAGAGACAGACAATCCGCCTTCATCAATTGGCCTTTCAAAAGTCGACTGTGTTGTCTGTTTGTCTGTTGCCAGTTGGCAGAATATCATTGTTTGAGGTTTGTTTAAGCTCAATTGGATATTCTCGGTTGGTTAGCGAGACTCACGGAACCGGGCCGGTCAAGAGGACGGAGCCGGTGTAGAGGAAGAGCGTTCGTGGATGCGTCAGAGAACCAAAGGTTGGGACAAGGGTTTGGCGATGTGACGGAAGTAATCTGGCAAGCGCTTGTAGGCGGCAGCGGGAGTGACCTGCTGGACAAGCGGAGGGATAGTATGTTTGAAGCGTCGAGAGGACTGCCGTATTCTGACGGCGGACCCGCTGCCACAGGCCCAGCGGAAGACCCAGAAGGGGACGCGCGGTGAACTGGCCGGAGTCGACCGGGCAGCTGGAGAAGAATCGACTATCTGTCTTTCCAAACAGGTCAGGTTCGGGTGCGGTTGCCAACGGTTGGTAAGAGAGCCTTGTCTCTTTTCTCGCTCATTTCTCGATGTAGCTTCATAAATGCTGATCCTGGCAGATGAAATATGCCGCCTGCACTGCGGTTGATTGTGATGCAAAAAAATGGTACTGGTATTGAAAGCGGGAAAAAGGTTGTGCTGGTAGATGAGCTACCAAAAGCCGGAATTCTTAATACATAAGAGATTCCATACGGATGGACTGGGACTTGTGACACATGTAAGGTTAGAAGATCCTTAATTCATCGTGTGCCGTTCTGGATGGCAAGGATGCCTAGATCCCGGAATCTCAAGCGGCCCTAATGGGTTTGGGTCCCGGCTTCTGGAACTCAGATCATGCTATCTTTATCAGGCAGGTGAATTGGAACTGGGGACGAAATCGATTTGTAAACCGCATTTCGATCTCTGGTTGATTCGAACCAGTAGGTAGGGCCCTGCTCGTTGTGTTCAGAAAGATGAATTGTGATGGACAAAAGGAACAAGAGCCAACAGGGTTAAACACAACCGCCTCAGGCGCACCACTCAGCTAAGAAGGCAGATCCCCTCCAGCAAACGTTCCCGGGAAGGATCGAGGTCTTGTGGCTTGAGCGCCTGTAACTGCCATTCTTAACACGCCGATGTCCGGGGTAACCCCACTAAATTTCTACTCCGTTTCCACAAGAAAGACCACCAAAAATGCCCTGACGAAGGTGAGCTCATTCTGAGGGAGCTACTTCGAGCCCCCATAAGTTAAGGGTCTCGATCCCCGTAATCGTGTCTGATTGGTCAAGAGCCTCTCTAGCCTGTCTCCGAAGAAGCCCGATCGCCAAAAATGTACTCCGTAGACACCACGCTTTGGCCTAGTCACCTCCGCCATAGAATCGCCTCAAGTGATCCTACTTCTCCTCCCGCTCTTCTTCCCTCGTCTTCTGTCTTTCCTCCTTCAATCTCCCCTCTGCCATTAATCCATCCCCATCATCACCTTCACAATGCTGTCCACTCTCCGAGTTGCCAGCCGCCGGGCTGCCCGACCTGCCCAGTACAACCTGGCTGCCATCCGCGCTGCCTCCTACTGGGCTAACGTTCCCCAGGGTCCTCCTGTATGAAGCTTCCACACTGCTGGCGCATCTCTTTTGTGTATTCTTATGCTAATTCTTCACAGGATGTAAGTAGAATATCACGCTTTTGAGCTTTGCGCAAGCTCCGTTGCTAATCAATTGCTTGTTTTTGCTCGAAACAGGCTATTCTTGGTACGTATGATGACTCCCACCTCGTGCAATGCGCTCCGTTCCTCCGGGTATGGGGCAATTATGACAGAACAAGAAATGCTTTATCAAACCAAGC
Source organism: Fusarium continuum (assembly GCA_013184455.1). NCBI lineage: Eukaryota > Fungi > Ascomycota > Sordariomycetes > Hypocreales > Nectriaceae > Fusarium > Fusarium continuum. Next base: position 5,788 of record JABCKB010000449.1, read on the forward strand.
ACTGGTGCTAACAGGCCTTTCTAGGTATCACTGAAGCCTTCAAGGCCGACAAGTTCGACAAGAAGATCAACCTGGGTATGTTACGACGTCGTCCCCACACCATCCCGAATGCGGAGGTTTCTCGCTGTTCCTCGACTCCATCTGACTCGATCCGCGCACAGGTGTTGGTGCCTACCGTGACGATGCTGGAAAGCCCTTCGTTCTTCCCTCCGTCCGCGAGGCCGAGAAGAAGGTCGTCGACGCCAAGCTGAACAAGGAGTACGCCGGCATTACTGGTGTTCCTGAGTTCCCTCCCGCCGCCGCCAAGTTGGCCTACGGTGCCAACAACCCTGCCCTTGACCGCATCACCATCACCCAGACCATCTCTGGTACTGGTGCCCTCCGTGTCGGTGCTGCTTTCCTCGCCAAGTTCTTCCCTGGCGAGAAGAAGATTTACATCCCCACCCCTTCGTGGGCCAACCACAAGGCCGTCTTCAACCACGCCGGTCTTGAGGTTGAGCAGTACCGCTACTACGACAAGAAGACCATTGGCCTCGACTTTGAGGGTCTCATTGCTGATGTCAAGGCTGCCCCCAACGGCAGCGTCTTCCTTTTCCACGCCTGTGCCCACAACCCCACTGGTGTTGATCCCAGCCAGGAGCAGTGGAAGCAGATCTCTGATGTCGTCAAGGAGAAGGGCCACTTTGCCTTCTTCGACATGGCCTACCAGGGCTTTGCCAGCGGTGACACCGACAAGGATGCCTTCGCTATCCGCTATTTCGTTGAGCAGGGCCACAACATTGCTCTGTGCCAGTCTTTCGCCAAGAACATGGTATGTTTCAGGCTTACCTTTGCACTTGTGGCTCTAGGCAATTCGCTAATATTTTGATAGGGTCTCTACGGTGAGCGCGTTGGTGCCTTCTCCATCGTCTGCGCCGATGCCGACGAGAAGAAGCGTGTCGACTCTCAGCTCAAGATTCTCATTCGACCCTTGTACTCCAACCCTCCCATCCACGGTGCTCGCATCGCCTCCGAGATCCTCAACAGCCCTACTCTCTACAAGCAGTGGCTGGGCGAGGTCAAGCAGATGGCTGACCGCATCATCACCATGCGTGCTCTCCTCAAGGAGAACCTTGAGAAGCTCGGCTCTAAGCACGACTGGTCTCACATCACCAGCCAGATTGGTATGTTCGCCTACACTGGTCTGACTGCTGAGGAGATGACCCGCCTCGCTGAGGAGTTCTCCGTCTACGCCACCAAGGACGGCCGCATCTCTGTTGCTGGTATCACCTCGGAGAACGTTGGCCGTCTTGCCGAGGCCATCTACAAGGTCAAAGGTTAAATATCCGATGACGGAAGAAAGGAGGAGGATATGCGTTCAATAGGATTGCACCGCCTTGTGCAAGCGATCTCTTGGATGTAACATGGCAGCTACGGCCCTAAAGCTGTCGAGACATTAGACTGAAAATACCCAAAGTCTTGAGTCTAGGCCAAGCATCCGCTTTGGCAAACTAATGACGAGACGAAGACGATCTGAAAATCCATGTACGAGTAACCTAAATAGAAGACGCGGATCTTACGTGTCCGATCTACCTGCGCTGTGCACCCACATAACAGGGAAATGCGAAGCGACTGTGCAATGCATTATAGTGTGATGTGAAGTAAAAACTATGCTAACAACAATTTATACCATTTCATGCTCTTCGTTATCTTTCATATACCGTAGTGTGAATGGCCTGAAACACTTGTCTTACAGTTGCTGCCCCTTCCTCCTTAACCCTGGTTCAACCGTTCCAGGTCTATTCTCACATCTTCCATTTGCCTTGCCATTTCTCGATATACCCTCGACATCTCCCTCATCTTCCTCTCCTTGCTCTCCGCACCATCTACTCCAACGCCATACTCTTCCAGCTCAGCTGTCAGGCCACGAATGCGTTCCTCGCCACGCATTCTGGCGTCGCGAAGGTGAGCACCGTAGTTTTTAAGAGCGGCAATCGCCTCTGGCGTGTACACCGCACGACGCACTGAAGCAGCGGCTATAGCAGCATCGGCATCGTGTCGACGGGCATGTAGGGAGATGTCTGCGGCGCGGAGTTCTAGGCTGCGGGCTACAACGCCGTGCTTGGCTTCGAGTGCGCGGACAAGGAGACTCAGCGTGTTGCTGGCAGTCTGGAGAAGGGATGTCAATGCGGCGAGGGATCGTAGACGATGGGCGCTAAGATCTGCTTCTGCGCCGTTGAGGTCGGAGCGCCAGCTAGATATTTTGCTCGGCAACGAGGTGATGTGGCGGTGAAGGAAGGAAGGATTCGTAGAAGGATGTGCGATTCGCGCGAGGCCCAATGCCGAGGTGCGTAGATTGGAGGCGATTACCGGCGCGAGAGCTGGGAGGAGGGTTTCGAGGTCTGACAAAGGAGGATGGGCGAACAGAAGCTGGAGGGTGTCTTGAGGGAGAGGAGGGTTGTTGGCGTCTAGGAGCGGAGGGAGGACAAGTAAAAGATCGAGAAGAGGCTCCGGGAGCGAGGGTTGCTGCTGTTGTGATCTTGAGTCTCCTGCTTGTTGGTTCTGAGGTGCTCGCAGACGGGAGGATGCTCTTGTTGCGGGCGGTGTGCTTGAAGGTGTTGCGGTCGAGATAGCGCGGGTTAGGAGATGTTGTTTCGCTGAAATTAGACGGCGGCGTTCAAGTTTCTACCAACAAGTTAGAATCTTGTTGGCAGTGGCTCAATCATTAATCATGCAGGCAGTCTCTAACCTCTCGAACGGACGCCCGCTCTTTGGCACGAGAGTCTTGCTTTGTCGAACCATCCGGGTTGAGAACAACATTAGTGAGTTTCTTATAAACATTTGCAAAATCTGGGTTGTTTTGCAAGACCGAGTCTTCCACAGGCGGAAACATTGTAATTGTACATCAACTACAGCTTGTACTCGCTAGCTAGCATGAGACCTGTGTTTTGGTTGATGTTAGTGAAGATGTAGTGGAGCCATCGCGAATAGAGCACGAAATCACCTGGTTGGACAATTTCTAACCTGCAATTGAGGTAGAACATCCACCCTTGTCTCCGGCGCCGGAACATCATCCGCCTCCGAACAACGACAGCCCAAAAATCTCAACATCAAAAGGTTAGAGATATTGTCGACGATCAGCGCATCTCGAAGGGGGCATTCCGCGCTCGCAACTATCCGCCGACCCCAACGCTAGTTGAGGCCAATGCCTCATCTATAACCAGAAACTCACGCACCGATACTCGATACCGATACTATGGCATCCTGGGCCCCCGCGCGGCCGGCCTTGAGGGCCCTGGCTTCACCATCGACGACGAACACCGTCCGTCTCTTCAGCACAACTCTCCCTCAGCAGACTAAGACGATCAAGTCACACCTTCTGCCCAACCGTCTGATCCCTCCGTACCCCTATGGTGAGCGTCAAGTCTACAAGCAGTCCAATAAGGGTCTTTACGGCTCCGCAAGAATTCGTTTCGGTAACACTGTTGCGGAAAAGTACAACAATAAGACCCGTCGCTTCTGGCGTCCAAACGTCCATGTTAAGGTCTTTAAACTACCTGCCATAAAGGCCAACGTCAAGACCCGTCTCACACTTCGAGTTCTCAAGACCATTCGCCGTGAGGGTGGCCTCCAGGAGTACCTCCTCAAGAGCAAGCCCGCCCGGATAAAGGAGCTTGGTCCTGGTGGCTGGAACCTGAGGTGGCTCGTTATGCAGTCCAAGGACATTCAGAAGAGGTTCAACGAGGAGCGTGTTGCGCTGGGTATGGAGCCCAAGGAGATTGAGGATCGGGACGATATTATCCAATACGCCCTCGATTTCGCTACCCCTGGTCCCCTGAGCAAGCGCAGCCGAGCTACGCTGGGTGAACTTAGGGCACAGGAGTTTGTTCTAGGTGATGAGGACTTGGCTGATCTGGAAGGCATCGAGGAACTATCAGATGAGGAAGAGGCACGTTTGCTCAAGGAGCTTGATAAGGCAGAAGCGGACGCCAAGAAGGTAGAAGTCAGGAAAACAGGAGCCAAGAAGACGGAGAAGGCAAATGGCAAGCAAAAAATCGCGGTTTAAAATATTTTCCTGTATAATATGTACCAAGACCCCCTTTCAACGCCTTCCAACCAATGTATCACCAACTTGCCAGAGCCAAGATAGAAAGACTTTTTGTTCATGCTTCATTCCAGAGGTTGCTACTTAATCCAGACGTGGTATCATTTTTTTAATCTAGAAACGGAGATCCCATCCAATCTTGGGGCCCAGCTTGGGCAACTCGTCGGCGACGCTCTGCACGTCCTTGTCACCGCGACCACTCAAGCAGATAACAATGTCCTCACCCTTATTCATTGTCCTGGCAAGCTCGATAGCACCGAAGATGCCGTGAGCTGTCTCAAGAGCGGGGATGATACCCTCCAGCTGGCTCATGAGCTTGAAGCCAAGGAAGGCCTCGGCGTCAGTAGCAGCAACGAACTTGGCGCGTTCATTGTCCTTCCAGGAACTCAGCTCAGGGCCGACGCCGGGGTAATCCAGACCAGCGGAAACGGAATGTGTCTCAGTGATCTGACCATGCTTATCCTGTAGAACATAAGTTCTTACACCATGCAGGACACCCTTGGAGCCGCCAGTAAGGGTAGCGCTGTGTCTCGCTGTGTCGACGCCATCACCACCGGCTTCGACGCCCAGTAGCTTGACACTAGGCTCGTTCTCAAAAGGATAAAACATGCCAACAGCATTGCTACCACCACCAACACAAGCCACCACAGCGTCGGGGAGCTTGCCTCGCTTCTCGAGCATTTGTTGCTTAGTCTCGGTGCCGATGACGGACTGGAAAGTTCGAACGATGGTGGGGAAGGGGTGAGGTCCAATGGCAGAACCGATGATATAGTGAGTAGTGTCGAGGTCGACGACCCAAGCACGGAGGGCCTCATTGACGGCATCTCGAAGGGTCTTGCTGCCGGCCTCAACAGCAACGACCTTGGCACCGAGAAGTCGCATACGGAAAACGTTGAGGGCTTGTCGTCGGACATCCTCCTGTTTAAAGTATTAGTCACAGATTCTCAGTTGTGAATGCGAGAAACTTACGGCTCCCATGTATACCGTGCACTCCATACCGAACTTGGCGCAAACAGTAGCAGTAGCAACACCATGCTGTCCAGCGCCTGTCTCGGCGATAATACGCTTCTTTCCAAGTCTTCGGGCAAGGAGAAGCTGTCCCAAGGCATTGTTGATCTTGTGGCTACCAGTATGGTTCAAATCCTCACGCTTAAGCCAGATGTTGGCGCCGCCAGCGTGCTCGGTAAGTCGTTCAGCCAAGTGCAGGTGACCGGGTCGTCCCATGTACTCGTAGTATGATCGGTATTCCTCCCAGAATGAAGGGTCGTCCTTGATCGCATTGAATCCGTCCTCCAATTGTGACAGGCAGTCCATCAAACTCTCAGGGACGTACTGACCACCGAATTCACCAAATCGCTCGGGAATCTTGCCGTGAAGGGCAGCAAGCTGGGCTACCAGAGCGCTATCCTCCTCGGCACTGATATCCGCGTCCGTCACGGTGCCACTAACAGTAACATTCTCGCCGCTGGGCTCCTTAGCTCCAGCAACGGCCTCAACGAGGCCAACCTCCCGGGTGTTCTCGTCTGAATCACGGCCGGATAGGTACGCGCAGTACTTCTCGACTTCGGAGAGAGCCTGGCCGGGCTCGGCGTTCTTGATAGTGGTAATGATCTGACTCCCGACGACAACACCATCTGAGAGAGTAGCGACACTCAGGAAGTGTTCTCGGGTGCTGACACCGAATCCGACAGCGGCGGGCTTGTTACCACTGTGCTTCTTTACTCGCTCCAGAAGGTCGGGGAGGTTCGCATTAAGGGTACCGGTGGCGCCTGTGACACCCATACGGGAGACAACATAGATAAATGAATCGGCGAGCTGGCAGAGAATCTTCATTCGGGTATCTGAAGTAGCAGGAGCGATAAGAGGGACGTATGACAGGCTATGTAGAATAGTCAGTGCCGAGTTTGGTATCAGCTCTCTTGGATTTACTCACCGGCCCTTGTTGCAGAGCTTTCGGAAAGAGATGGCCTCCTCGGGAGGCAAGTCGACAACGATGAAGCCATTGATGCCTGAAGAGTGGCAGTCCTCGAGCAATCTCTCCTCGCCGTAGCTGAGAAGAGGGTTATAGTAGCCCATGAGCATAACGGGAGCTTTGAGGCCGCAGGTTCGGGCCTCCTTCACCATGGCCAAGGTGGACTCTATTGTGACACCATTGTTTAGAGCGATCTAAACCCAGTCAATTCCCGCCTAATCGAAGTAATTGTGTTGTACGAACCGTGTTGGCGGTCTGAATAGTCGGGCCATCGGCAATTGGGTCGGTAAAGGGAGCGCCAACTTCGATAACATCTTCAGATTGCGACCCCGGTCAGCACAAATCACCAACGTCTTTTGAGATGGGAGAAACTTACCAGCGCCACCCTTCTCCAGAGCCAGGAGAATGTTGGGAGTATCTTCAGGCTTGGGGTAACCAGCAGTGACATATGTTACCAGCGCAGACTATACCAAAGAGAAAAGATCCATTGTCAGCCTCAATGTTCCGTCCAGCAACGGTTGCGATTCTCTTCGTTTTGTTACCCCGCGGAGGGGCACCAAGACAGTGTGTACTGACCCTGTTCTGCTCCTTGCAGCGCCGGAAAGTCTGTTTAATAGCATCCATAGCGAAGTGTTCTCGTCTCTGGTCCCAGAAAGAATATGGAGTGAGAAGTGGTTTTTTTCCGGCGAGGACCTGTTGTCTTTAAAGGGAGAATTTGAACAACGGCGAATCAATGGCTGGTGGTTGCTTGTGACTGCATTTTCCGCCACCGATCCCGGAAGAATGACCTCCGCCACCTGCCATTGACTCGTTTAGCTCCTGCCGCTCATGCACGTCGCCCGCTGCTGCATATTCCGCCCACACTCCGCCCTGCAGCGGGCTTCATGGCAGCCTACAACAGCCCCGGACTTGCCTAACTCGGTAATCAATCAACGGGATATTCGATGTAGGTTGGTTACAATTTCAGGGTCTTGCAGCTTGAAAGTTGGCATCGTGTTACATTGATGCGAGATGGCATGAGCTAACATGTGAGACCATGCAAAGAACAATACGATCGAGTATATGTCATCGGATAAACAGACATTGCTCGTCAAGTCATTCAAGCGGGTGGATGTTACCTAGGTAGCGGAGAATCTATTTGTAAAGCAACTCCGAGTATCATCCGGCTGACAACGAACAAGCGTCTGTAAGACTGGCCTGCATCGTGTACAGTCACTCTGACAGAGAATCGAATCAATACTCACAGATCCAAGAGACTCTTAAGTATCGTTATGCAGCTGACTATGACCATGCACCTGTCTCTAAACAACGCACCCACATCGACATTCGCTAACTCACACAACAGAGTTTATTTGCAATTGTAGCCATCGGTTTATTGGTTTTGTCTCCTTCTAGGACTATAAACAATCTGGTTTGAAATCATGACCACAAATTTTGCAGACCACGAACCTAGACCAAAGACTGCCCCCTGCGGGTACGGAGCACAACCTATTCAAGCGGCCACTGTATCTTTTCCTTCTGAATATCGACCAAAATACAAACGAAATGTAGTTGTGTTGCCTCCGTTTCCAAGATAATGCCAACGCCTTCCGTGTAAACATCGCTTCATGCAGTCGAGTAATGATCGTCTCTCTCGGCGCGGGTCCAGCCAGGGCCGGAGTAATAAAGAAAACTGCAAGGGAATATCATCCTTCAACTGGCTATTGGGCTCCAACACTCCTAGTATTTGCCGCTTGCCGTGTCCAAGTAGCCATAGGAGCTGCTTCTTTGATGACCATCGACCTGTGTGGCACGGGCCCCTGTTGCGCCCGACATGAACTTCTCGTCACGTCCGCTCGGAGCTTCTCTATAGTGATCTTCCTCGCCGGAGGAGGAACCGAATCGAGGGAAGTGAGTCGCGCCATCAGAAATTGCAGGATCATGATGTCCAACGCGAGGGCTGAAGCCTTGTCTGTTGTCTCCAGTGTAGCGCATACCGCCTTCGGCACGGCCTTTGTCAGGTGCCGCCATGCCAGCCAGTGTCCAGACTACACCAATAAGGACAACAAGCACGTACAGAAGAACCAGACCGGTGGATATAAGTGCATCTTGAATAAGCTTACTGTGAAGCCAATCTGTAACTGCCTTGACAGCCCCCGTGACCTCATCAGTAGTGACGCTCGACGGGGATGCCAGAAACGTGTTAAGCTCCGAGTCACCCTCAACCGAGTCCTTGGCGCCCATGCTGAAGGTGTTGTTTTCGAAAAGTGGGAAGTCGACTTCAGCATGGTCATGCACCCAGGTCAGTCCCTTTTGTACGCTCTCGATCTTGATGCCGATGACGCAGTGGAGGACTGTCTTGATAGGGTCGAGGAGGATGGTTCCCTTGAAGACCGTGTTGAGTCCATCATCCATAGTCTCAAGGAACGTATTGAGGGTGTCATTGACTGCATCTGTAGCGTTGGTTACGTAGCCGAGGACGTCGTTGTTGATGTCGTCGTTGAAACTTTGGATCACACCGTTGGCATCATTGGCCCAGTCGGCAGAGACGCTCTCGAGGTTCTGCACGACATCATCGGCAAAGGCGCCAACCTGGTCTGCCAATGCAGGTACTTCATCCTTGATAGCCCGGAGCAGGAGCCACTGACAAAAGCAAGAGAAGAATCCAGCAATTGCAAGGGACAGAATGAACAAGGCTGGGACGGAAGTGGCATAAGCGATAAGCCATCGCACAAGAATCTGTCGCTTGCCCTTAAAGTGCGAAGCAATCTTGATGCCAAAAGTCGCCGTGATTGGTCGAGACGCAATGTAAACAATGTCCATTGGGTCGTATGCATTTTGAGCGATAAGACGCGCGTGCTGCTGTTGTCGTCTCCAGCGCTTCATCTCAAGCCATGCCATGGGGATGATGGCGGCCAGTGCGAGGATGATCAAGACAGCAATGAAAACAGTTCGAGCTTTGGCGATGAGCGCGAACAGATTGTTGAAGAAATCGTTGAGGGCGGCATTCTCAGAGCAAAAGGTCAACTGTTTCTTCTGAGCCAGAGGGAACGCATCCCGATCGAACTTGTAGTTGCCATATGTCTCGTTGAGGGCTTTGCGGACAAAATCGAATGGGATGGAAATGGCCTGCTCTGTCAAGTTCTGAACTTCTCGGAAATCAGGGAGATCATCCTCCAACTGGCGAACATCCTTGACGAAGTCCTCCGCCTTGAGGTCAAAGTCCTTAAGATCTTCAATAGGTGCAGAGAAGTTGACTTTTGGGATATCAGGGACCAGGTCTCCAAAAACAGAGTCTTCAATGCCCTCGGTGACTTTGTTGATACCATCTTCCAGTTCTTGAGAGATGTCTTCGATCTTGCTGACAGCCTTGTCAATCAAGTCGTTAAATTTTTTAGTTGCCCCTTCCGTGACATCGGCAACTACGTTTAAACTGCCGTGAACCATGGCGGTGATCAGGCACACGTATGTGGCAGTGAGAAAGTTGATGTAGAAGATGATGATGTTTTTAACGCCCACAATGACAAGGTCGAGCAGGTATACCATGGCTTCAACAGACTTTTCGATTCCAGAGGCTGCGAGCTCGTTGACGCCTCTGGACAGGTAATGTGGCATTGAGGCCATGGCACTACCAACATCCTCGACTTTGGTACAGGCTGAGAGGGCTTTAGCTTTGGCATCTCCAACGTTTTCTTTGAGATCGATGATGAGGATCATGACTCGGACAAGGACAAGAATGAGAAGAATTGTCCAGCGATTCATCCATATTTGAGAGAGTCTTGATCGAAGGCTGAGGTATGGAGTAATGTTCGGAGCAGTATCGGCTCGAGCTTCTTGAACTTTTCGCATCTCGGTCATTTCGAAAGATTCTGAGCGGAGGGAGTTGGGTACAGCCGGGTAGACCGGCGGGTCGTCATTGTCTTTCCGTGAGGAGAACATGTTGTATCTGTGCGTGTTGGTATATTCGAATGATTAAGTCTGAATGAGTAATGTAGAGAGTGAAGATGTAGTAAAGAAAAGAACCGAGCCCAGGTTGAGATGTGATGTTGATTAACACGATGAAGAGACAAAGATTAATTAGAGAAAGAACCCAAGGCCAACAGATGAAAGGAAATGGGACAAAGGAAATGACGGCCGTGAGCAAAAATGTTTACAATCTATCGTCTATGATTCCATGCTGAGTGTTTGAAGCAAAGGTGCGATTGTGTATAAGTGTGAGAAAAGAACTGAACAATGGAACAATGGGAGGGTGGCAACAACAATAAGAAAGGGAAAGCGATGGAGAAAAGGCTTGAGTAACCTACCTGATTCACTCCACAAATAGAGTATCCAATGAATAACAAATCCCAATAGATATCAGCTTCGAGCAGAAACGCCCTCGAAATCCTTGATGAATTTGGCGGCAGCGCTTAGAGTATTGAAGTTAGGTCGCTAAGCGCCCGCGCAATACCGGTGGCCAGTCACGATGCTGGCAAAGGCCTGAACACAAACGGTTCCGAAACTGAGCCAAGAGCAAACAGACCGCTTGAAGGTTGTGGTAGGGTTCGTAATAAATCTAAAGTTGAGGCTTGAGTTGGCTTTGTGTTGAGCTATGGGTACGAGATTGTTTGACTTGTCGCTTGAGTGGCCCAGCCGCCTCAAGCATGGGTTGGTTGTTATAGAGCCGCTCCCAATAGTTCAGAGACGGGCTTGCACAATGAGCAAGGTAGCTTGCAATATCACAGCATCAACGATAGCAGCCGCCAAGTGAATGGGGTGCGAGTTGAAGTGTAGATATATAGTGACTCACGCAGAGTGCAAGGGGAACACCGTGGAGCGACAAGGTGAGTGGTGCCCAGCGTTCCAAACCTCACCATCAGCTGGCGGCGACGAACATGGGAATTTATCTGATGGGAAGACAGCACATCTTGGTTGTCCAAGTTGGTGACGCCATTGCAAGCCGATTCTCGTAAAACACTAGCCTAGGCCGTGAACGCACTGGCGGAGGCCTTGATTGATTCCAACATGGTGACTGTGAGGTGAGCTGCGCCGTAGAGACCCATCGTGTAGGTCACTGGGGAAAACAGGGTCTTCCGAGGATCGATTTTAAACGTATAAGATCATCTCCAGAACACGCTGTGGTGGTGAGTGTTTTCGAGGTAGGCCAGGATGCCGTGTGAGAAGCCAGGGCTGACAGCCAATCAGCCTCCGAGCAGCGCCTTTTCACCGTTGAGGTCCCCGGACCCTGGTTAGTTAAAGAGCTTTCCAAAAAAGGACAAAGGGCTCTGTTCAAGGCCCTGTCGACAGGGGTTCACGTGGTCGCTAACCATTGATCTTGTCCAAAGAAATCCCCACTAGATGAGTTGTGGTTGAAACAGGATTTTCTGGAAAGAGTCACGGGTTGGCTAGTTATGTTTCTGATCACCGCCATGCATATTCTGAAACTTGGTCAGCAATGAGGTGAGGTGATCGGAAGATAGAGTTTGCAGTCGTAGCTCTTTAGCAGTGGAGGTTATGTAGAGTAGGTATGATGTCATAAGGAGGGGTCTCCTCGCCCCCCATCCCTAGCTGATGAAATTATGTCTTAGTGATAAACTACACGATGAAAAAGCATTAGAGCAAAAGTCTCTCTTCTGGGAATCTCTTAAAATAGAGATTGAGTTTGCAATCTTGCGAAGCGCCTTGTGTATTGACCTATTGGAAAGTGGTCGCGAATTGGTCGTTGTAGTGTAAAACGATTGGCTGCGATTATAGCCGCTGGCAGCCATTTTGGCGCGTAGTGAAACGAAGCCCACTGGAGATAAGGTCGAGAGGATGTGCGACCCAACCATTCTGGGAGAGCTTAAAATAACGGATCTTCTTCCAAAAAGGGCGCTTTTAAGATAATAGAAAACCACTTGTTACCATGCAAAGATACAAGGGTGGAAAGTTCATATTATTGATGGACGAAATAAAACTTACTTACCTGGTATAGTAGGTCTACATAGTACTTTACCTTGCGGGTAATGAAACTCTGGAGCGAGCTGCGCAGGCTGGGTATCTGTACTTGGAAAGTATTTGTTGAGTGAGAATGTCTCTCCTATTACTCAACAAATGTCAGCTTGCGTGCAAGAGGAAATATTCACAAACGACCATTAACGACAGGCGAATTGAGAAAGACTCGTTCCGAAATGATTGTAAAATTGTCATCGAGCTCTTCTTTAATCAGGCGAGGTATAGTAACTTCATCTGATTAATCCGACTGGCCGCTTCACCTCTTCTTGCGAATGGATTTATTTCGCTGCATCGTTCGTTGTCTTAAAAAGCAAAGCAATAATTAGGTCACCCTGCAGTCACTGATGCGTAGATCTGACTGGCGGGGTACAGGCGTTCCATTCCTGCGTGATAACGTCTTCGAACCATCTATGTCAACACCTTACTTAGATCCTAAACATAGATATCTGCTTTCTGCAAAGCAATCAATCATGGCTGCTGCGATATCTGACGAGCAAGCTACCGACTTGAGCAAGCAATATGAAACTCCTCTCGGCCTCACCCACTCGACCATGCAAGTCCTCAAGGACAGGATCAAGCTTCACTACGACCTTGCTAGCGACTACTATTTGAGTTTATGGTACGTCTGGAACTGAATTCCCCTCCCAAGAGACGTTGTCAATTGCCGATTCACTGGCTTACTCTTGCTAGGGGCGAACACATCCATCATGGATACTGGCCAACACCAGATTCCGAAGCCACGCAAACAAAGGAGGAAGCTCAAGCAAATCTCATCCAGCTACTTCTCGATACCTCAAAACTCTCGTCTAATAGCTCAGTTCTCGATGTTGGGTGTGGTGTAGGCGGAACATCGCGATATCTTGCTTCCAAGCACGGCAGCTCTGTGACTGGCATAACCATTTCTTCCAAACAAGTTGAGATTGCAAACCGTCTGACAAAAGCCGCTGTCGAACATGAGCCCTTGTCTAAACCGTCAGATGATCATGGCTTCACCACACTTGGTGAGGGAAAAGTCAAATTCCTCGAGCTTGACGCCGAGAAAATGGGCGAGTTCTTTAACGACCAGCAGGGCTCCTTCGACGCAGTGTGGATAAGTGAAGCTCTCAGCCATTTCCCGAACAAGGCGCTGTTTTTCGAGAATGTGATGAAAGTACTCAAGCCTGGAGGTAAGCTGATATTGGCAGACTGGTTCAAGGCCAGGGACCTAGACGACACAACCTTTGCCAATGAAATTAAGCCTATCGAAGGTAAGGTTCCATGCGAGATATTCGTATTCTCGAGTTTAACTAGAGTACAGATGGCATGCTTCTCCCACCCCTATCTACCCAGCAAGGCTATCTTGACATGGCAAAGCAAGCTGGACTTGAGGTATTCTCCGAGCCAAAAGACATTAGTCAGCAGGTTCGAAAGACATGGTATAGATGCCATCCATCGTAATTATGGTATCCTTTCAGCTTACACCTATCGTCTTAGGGATATTACTTGGTCACTCGTCCAAAACCCTTCACTTTGGGCATTTGCATTTACACAGGGACGCGACGGAATTGCTTTCTTACAATCATTCCGCGCAATGAGGCGGGGCTATGCCAATGGGTCTTTTCGCTACGCCGTCATGGCGTTCGAGAAGAGGATAGTATAAGCTACAGAGAGTCATCGGTAGAATTCCTTGAAAGTCCGACCAATATGGTAATATTTTCTATAGACTTTAATAAATTGCGTCTGAGAAAGCTAGTCCAGCGCTTACTGTTCGTCCATGATCAATACGCTATCTTGTGGGTGGCAAGTTTGGCATTTGTAAACAATTGCCGATCGTAACAGCTTTTCCTCCACTTAACCAAGATAATGTCTGACAAAGCCGGTCAGGCACATGGCGTGCTAGCGCTCACGGATCCCAACTTGGGTCATCAGGTGATAGCTACAGCTGCCTAACTGTCGTTCCCGTGGGAGCTATTGAGCATGACTTTACCTTGAGATGATGTTGCTCAGATATTTCATAGACTGCAAAAACTCGTGCCAATTAAAGGTCACTGGAGTCAGCCCTGCCAGCAAATAGATCTGAAATTATCCAGCAAACAGTGAAAACGGCATTTCGCTTCGTAGCCACGCCGCCAGACATAGCAAAATTAGAAAGACGTTGTTGCCATCAAGAGCAGCGAATACTTTATTGGAGAGTCCGAAGTGCGGGGCTCGAAAAGATAACATGAACATAACCAGTGGCCCTCAAAATATTCTCCCAAACACGACCGTAACGCCTTCGTCATTCTCGACGTGGAATAGAGAACCGATCCCGCATGACTTGCTCCTACGCATCACCAAAGGTGTTCTCGCCGGAGTAAGTAATGTAGAGGAAGCTATCGTCATAAATGTCAGCAACTTGCTTTGAATGCCGGTAAGAAAACGTACCCGTCCTCGTCCTTGTGCTCCTCGTAGATACTGCTCATCAAGGCAGCTGTTGGAGGAAGCACCTCGTCGACGAAGATGAAGATGGCCTTCTCGGGGGAGAGCTTGATTCGCTTACGAATGACGTAGACGAACTGGCCGACGGTCAGGTCGGCGGGAACCAGATACTTCTTCTTGTCAATGGTCGCGATATCGCTCTTCTCGACCTTTTCACAGATAACCTATTTTTAACGTGTTAGCTGATTGTCAGGCGATAGAGGAATAAAGAGAACAAGGCGGACACTGCCCAGCAATAAGTGCCCGCCATCTCCAGTCGTCGAGTCGAGGGAAGAGCTTGATCAGAAGAAAAAGCGCTTTTGCAAATTACATACCGGAATGCGGTCAGCATACTTCTGTCGAATGCGCTCGGCTTCAGCCTTGCGCTTCTCGAAGGGGTGCTCGTCCTTGAACTTGCTGCGCATGATGACGGTGATGGTTGATAAGAAGTAGAGGCGGTAAATGTGGTATCGGAAGTGGGATCTAGCCGTCGAGACAAAGGTTGCTTTGAGGCTGCGGAAAACCGGGAAGAGTATGTATGAATGAAGAAAAAGTAGATGGAGACGAAGATGGGGATTAGAAAAGGGACTAGGTTATGATCTGCTTGCGTCAGGCAGAAGAAGAATGAGGAAAAGCAGAGAGTCACAGACGGAGAAGGTGGCACGGTACAGATGAGCGGTCGGCCAGAGGCAGCAGCAGCAACAAGCGGAGGCGCAGACCCCAAGGAGGGAGGCCACAGGGTAAGGCGGCACGCTCACTCACTGATAAAGGCGGGCAACAAGTGGCAGCAGGACTGGCTGGACAGGCAGTGACAGGGAGAAGCATGCGCGCGGGGCTGTGAGGCTAAACTATGAATGGCTTAGTGCCATCACCTTCGGTGAATCACAAGAGGCCCCGCGAGGCAACAATGGCGGGGAAGCAGAAAGTCACGTCGCACTGTATCGTCACAGGGTCGTGAGTATGCGTGTGAGTAAATCTCACCTTGCAATTCTTAGAGCTCCCGTTCTTTATGCTGGTGATTCAACATACGACCAAGGCCTCAAGGATTTATCACCCGAATCCGACAGACTGGCAGCGCTAAGTGTTTTAAGGTACATCCGATTGACTATCCGGGAAAGGATTAGGCCGATCCAGCCCAAGCAGCTCAAGATGCAAACATCCCCACGTCCAGCAACATCCGTCAGGGTTCTTTTCGGCTGTGAGTGATAAAGCGATTTATTTCAAGTACTCGGCAACCATGATCTAAAATATGAGGTTATCGGGACTCGCCCGAAGTTGCTGTATATTACTGCCACGGTATCAAAGGCAATACTGATTTAGTCCGAATCCCTCTGTATTTGGGCTACCTCGAGAGTGTCTTGAAGACTCGCCGTCGTGAGGGTCGTGTTGTACCTAAAAGCATACCTAGAGTAGCTGCCAGTAATGGTAATGTTGTTTCTGTAGATTGAAGTTCATGAAACAATCCCTCATAAGGTATTCACCAGCATGTTGTCCTATAACTATCCGTTCGTTTTCTCTCGCCTTGCGCTGATCACTTTCAGTTAGTATCGTCGTGTAATTTCTTAATGCTTCGGCTCATCTAAACTAGTAGCTTAGTCAGGAACATTAAAGTGCTGGCTTTTTTACTGACAGGGCAGTTAACTACCTAGGTACCTGTTATCAACGTCACTTCATGTGTTGGTTAGGTATCATTGTCCTTCAGGTGAATAAAGGCTAACAGCTATGACAAGTGAGGCCCTCCCTGTTAGCCGCATTGCATTAATCCTTGGAGGAATACGGAAAATCATGCCTCCTTTCACAATTTTCGCAAAAATCCTGCACACCCAAGTCACAATCAGTCTTGAAACACAAGAGCCGGAGAAGCTCTTGACAACTTCTAATGTGTCTAGTAGCCCCGAGTGGTGCGTTGCTTTTGACCGCCCTCGGCACTGGCCGGCCGCCGGCCGCAGCGTGAGGTGTCCCGCTCTGCGCGTTCCTTCGACCTTTACTAAACTGCTCCGCTGAAGAAGCCAACTGCCGAACATTCGATTTTGACTATCACCCGAGTCCTGACAGCTCAACCTTTCCGTCGGACCCTGGCTTTCTGCGCAAGTGGTCTCATCCGAAACGCCTGATCGTCCTCTCTTTTGTTCCTATTCTACCCCGTTCTCGGCCTTGGGCCCTGTTTTGCCGCCGCCTTTACCGGGCCCTCGGGTTGAGTATATAATACCATGGCTGCCAGACGGCCTGCCCAGCGCCTTGCTGCGCATCTTGCACCTCCTTCTACAGGCTTCTTCAGAACTCAATTCGCTTCTACGAGACGCTGCCTTTCGAGTTCTACCGGTCCCAAAGCTTCACGGACTACTTCCTCCAACTACTCCCCGTTGTGGCTTGCTGCTGTCGCCCTTGGTGCAGTCGCCCCCCTAGCCTACAAGATGGTACATATTCTCCACAGGTAACGAACGACAAGTTCAATTACTGAATTTCTGACTCTCAGGCCGATCCCGAACCAATTAGGGCCGATCCCTCGACTCTCGCCGACCGCGATGCCCAAAAGAAGCGCGAGTCGGGTGTCAATGAGGACTCGCCTATGCGCCTGCGCATGGAAAAGTTTATTCGGGAGCAACAAGCTCAGATTGTCGCCGAGCTCGAGAGAGTTGACGGAAAGAAGTTCCGCAAGGATGAGTGGGAGCGCCCCAACGGCGGTGGAGGCACTACCTGTGTCCTTCAAGAGGGCAATGTCTTTGAGAAGGCTGGCCTGGGTGTCAGCGTTGTCTACGGCTCGCTCCCCAAGCTTGCTATTGAGAAGATGCGCGCAAACCACAAGACTATGGACCCCAACCTCGAATCGATCGACTTCTTCGCCGCAGGCCTCAGCATGGTTTTGCACCCTTACAACCCTATGGCCCCAACGGTGCACCTCAACTACCGATACTTTGAGACAGCCAACCCCGACGGTACATCCCAAGCTTGGTGGTTCGGCGGCGGCTGCGACTTGACACCCTCGTACCTCTTCGATGAGGACGCCATTCACTTCCACAAGACGATCAAGACCGCATGCGACGCCCATGACAAGGACTACTACCCGCGGTTCAAGAAGTGGTGCGACGAATATTTCTACAACAAGCACCGAGGTGAGGCCCGTGGCATTGGTGGCATTTTCTTTGATGACCTGGACGAGACTGAGCGCGATCGCGAGAACACCTTTTCTTTTGTCCAAGATTGCCTCAAGGCCTTCCTGCCCTCGTACATCCCTATTATCGAGAAGCGCAAGGACATGCCCTACACCGAGCAAGAGAAGGACTGGCAGCAGCTGCGCCGTGGCAAGTACGTCGAGTTTAACCTGGTGCACGACCGCGGCACGGCGTTTGGCCTCAACACCCCCGGATCAAGAGTCGAGAGTATTCTCATGAGCTTGCCGTTGACGGCTGGCTGGAAGTATATGCATGAGCCCGAGCCTAAGAGCAGGGAGCAGCGCCTGGTGGATGTTCTCAGGGACCCCAAGGAGTGGGTTTGAGATTTAGAATTGTTGAAAGAGAGGAAACGTATGTGAGTAGGAGCGTGAGGCAGAGCGATTGGCTTATTGTATCATACCTATGTGAAAATCCATAGATGGGAACACCCAGGGCGGTGCAAGCTACAGAAAAGAACGATATGTCCGAATGTCGACTTTACAAAAACCAGTATCATTTATAGAACTCAGAAATTCACCATTAAAGCGGTCATTGAAACTGTCATGTTGACTTGAGCAATCTTCAGGGTTGAGCTTTTGGTTGTCTTTGAATCACCACCACCCATATCGGCATGGAGACTAGATTCTTCCCTCTTACATCCGCCAAACCATGCAATCGCATTCATCAACTCTATGGAAATGGCGCCTCTTCCCTCTCATCGCCAGTTAATAGCAACTCTTATAAGCTCTATCTCTGATATCGCGCCTTCAACCAGCACAAACGACCTCTCATCCACAGAGCCGCCTGGAGCCGCTCAACCACCCACATTATCACCACTGCAGGACATTTCTCCCTCTCAACGGCCCCTTCTCTTGACTCTTCATGTCCTCTTTCCGAATCTTCTTCTTCCGGCGCTAGATCTTCTGGATCGGGGACTCGTCACCAGACTTGTGCGCAACCAGGAGCTTCAGGATGAGAGTCCGTCGGCCAAGACAACAAACGACACCTTTCTTGTTCGCTCCCTCACTACAACTCTCTCACGCCGCACTCGCGACTTTGGTGCCTCGTCAAAGCGCTACGTCGTGCATCTTAATGCATGGAACTGTTCGTGCGCGAGCTTCACGTTTGATGCTTTTCCAAGTCACCACGTATCGACGACGGATCGGGCGCAACAACCGCCATCTCAGAATGAGGAGTGGTCTTTTGGAGGCATGAGCCTGGACGCACGAGATACGCCGCCGTGCTGTAAACATCTACTCGCATGCTTACTTGTGGACAAATGGCCAAAAATGCTTGGCATGTACGTTGAGAATCAGGTCGTTTCGAGGGACGACATGGCTAGTATTGTTGCGGACTTGTGAAACGGTTCATCTTGAAAATACCAAAAGACCCGTCTAATATATAGGCGTTGTCTGGGTATGTATTATCTTTGCTCCGTCTTCTAATACTCCAGTTTGATATGATCAATGTACAAAGGCGTTTTGCCTTAACCTTTGGCCAGGATATCGCCGTGGTTTCCCTCCGCCAGACGCCAAAGAGCATCAGTCCAAGTCTAGTTCATCTGCCTGGTCTTTTGCCTCAATCCTTATTTCTTAGTCTCCTTGTTCTCCTTGTCCTTCTCTCCACCTTCCTTGGAGTCGTTGTTCGCGCCGTTGGTGCCCTCCTTCTTCTCATCCTTGCCGTTGGTCTCTTCCTTCTTAGCCTCCTTCTCCTCCTGTTGCTGCCTGTTCTGGATCTTATTCTCGATAAGATCATGGAATGCTGTGATGGCGCGGATCAGACTGCTCAGGTAGATAGCCATGAGCTGGTCGTTGGTCTTGACGCTCATCGCATATGCTAGCTCGCCACCGCCAGACTTGCCGTCTTCTTCGGGTGTTGAGAGGTTAGGCAGGAGGTTAAAGACATCCTGTAGGTTTCCGAGGATCGCGTGGTTGACAGGTAGTTGCTTGTCGAGGACTTTTTGAAGGTATGTGCCAATGTCGCGCAGGCGCAGGTGTAGACCCTGAAGCGATTGCAGCTGGTTTGTGACTCGTGTAGACAGCGTTCCGGCGGCTACGTCGCGAATATCTCTTAGTAGGTGCTCGACACCAATCTCTTCCGCTTCCTCGGCCTCGATGACGGAGGGAGTGTGAACAAACGTTCGTGCGGTGGTTGTGCCATCCTAAGAATTGTTAACCTCAGGCTAAACGGTTGCTGCAAGTATGGCTCATTGACATACGTCCTTGATCTCGTCGACAGCAAAGTAAGCATCTGTAGGGACGCCTGACTCTTTGGGCTGAACATCGACGATGACGAGGAGGGGGTTGGGTGTGTAGCGTTTGAAGAGTTCGTTGATCTCCAAATCGGATGCGCGAAGCTTGGGGCCTGTGTGGTACCACCCTATGAGCTTCTCACGGGCGTTGACCTTCTTGAACATGTCGTTCATCGATTCCACATAGTTGTGATCGAGGAACCACACTGAGGGGTCCTTGTCGTCCTCCTCAAAGGGAACTGTGACGATCATTGTAAGCGCGGGCCGCCTTGCAGTTCCATGACGTTAGGATAACACACCAGCAAAGCTGTTTGACACTCTCACATCATTTCCATCATTTTGTCCAAGAAGAACACCCACTACTCGTCGCTTTGTCTTGGTAGAAACGGTTCGGTTGTAGTGGTCGACTGCGGAGAGGAGAACGAGGGGCGCAACGGTGACGTTTCGGGTGACGAGGGAGAGAGTTTCTGCTGTTGTGGTAGGCATCGTTGCTTCGTCGATGGGTATCTATTACAACGAATGCTTATTTAGGAAGAAAATAAAACCAATGCGCGATCTTGGTCGTGCAGGCGCGGCGAGTTTGAAGGCAGAGTCGTGATGTTTGGTGCAATGATTATTGTGGCCGCACGTACGTAGTCTTGAGTCTGCCTTCTGGAGGGAAGCTTAGCTCCCGATTGGGCCAGGCACCTTGGAGGATCTAAGCTCGAGCCTTGTGGTTCCGCGTCACGTGCCATCAGCCACACATCGTTACTGAGCCACTTCTTCTGGGCAAGTGCAAAGAGCAGTGAGGACTCTACGTAGTAGGGACTGTCAAATTCTGATCTAGTGAGGAAGCAGCGTAGCGTTGTCTTTTATCGGCCGTGCCCGTTACTGACATCATTGGTAGACGGGAGCTTGAAGTTGAGTTGTTTTGCGATAGTTGGCTGTATAGAGCTTTAGTACCTAGGGTATATATGCATCTCTACTGTAGCCTTAGGTGGCTCATATTGGCCCGATGTATGTTCTTGTTATAGCTACGGAGTACTAATTAATTGTTCTACTACCCTATTCTCTTCTAGGGAAATCCACGATCAAGTACCAGGTTGAGGTTCCTTCCTCGATCCGACGTAGCGCAACCGGATATTCCACTTGGGGTAAGCGAAACGATTGTGATAAGATTAGCACCCACTTGGGCCTCGGCACGAACCGGAAGGCGGTAATTGGGATGTTGTCGAAGGTAGCAAATGGTTGAGAGAAAGCAGGGCTCAATATGGAACCGTAAACACGGTACAGAGTACCGGTATGCTATCGAGATAAACTGCAGCCTTGGCTTCGGGATGTTTCTTGTGAAGCGGAAAGATGGAAGCTAACATGTTGTTGATACCGGCTATTACCATATCTACGCGTGCGCCCACGCGTACCTGGAGCGAGGAGGGTGCCATGCCAGTATTACTCGAAATAGTATACATATTGCGCGACGGCACTCGTAATGTTTGACCACCGAAGGTCGGTCCTTGTATAAATGCCTTTAACTACCTTACGAAATAATCGAGTGAATGAGTGAATGAACCTGTATGTGTAGACCGAGGTGCGACCGTTCCCTGTGAGAAGTGAGGTGTTGTAGTAATGTAAGAAACTGTAATTGGCGGCGATATTTCGGATCAAGGGACCGTGGCATCCCCAACTCTTTCAACCTCGGCCCTGATGACCGAGTCGTAAACATTGCTCTACCTACGGAGTAGTAGCAGGTAACTTGCCCTTGGGGGGAGAAAAACGCTGTCTTTCTCACCCCGCTACCGCACTAAAATTCTAGGTTTGAGGGACTGTGTTTTCTTTCCCACCCCTAGCCTGCCGCGGATGGCTTCGGTTATAATGTCTTGTTGTTGTTGGCTGTAGCATAACGGGAGGACGTAAAACGGTCATGTTCCGGACACGGCGGTCGTTGAGATGGTTTGCAAGCTACCCTAAATTTAGTCGGTTGGTGAGGATGAAATATTGAAGCAATTCAAATGACGATGCTGGTTTGAAGCTAATGGTTGTCATCTTGGTTGCAATAGCCAATACAGTAACACCACAAGCTCTCACCGCATCTGTTGTTTGTCACAGAAAGGTCATAAGTCAAAGCAATGTGATAGTTGGAGCTTGGTCATGTCACGAACAGGTGGTGGTATCTGTAGCGCCGCAGCTGTACCGAGTGCCTTGCTTTTGCTCAAATATGTGATTGAGCTTGAGTGCCATAGCTAATAAATGATATATATCTTCCAGGGAAAAAAGATAAGGAAAAAAAAAACCCCCCATTACCGATGCTGACGCTCTAGTCAGTATTGTAGAAAAACGCCTTTATTATTATTAATCCGACCATATGCTGCAAGTAAGGTATACAGATAGAAAAAAAAAAAAAAGCCACGGTTACCCTTGACCACAAGGCAAAAATGGCCGAGGCGTATCCCCAGCAAGTCTACCTTCGCTAGCTAGCATGCCGAACGGCTGGAGGGGGGTACCCCCATCATCATCGCTCTTGCAGAAACAGCCCGCACCCAGCCAATCACAACCCGCTAAAGCTCCCCCCAAAAGCTCCCGTCCTCCGGCTACGCACCCCAAGATTTCCTAGTCCCGACTTTGATCCTCGCTTTTTCTCTCTCTCTTCTTCACTATACTTCCTCAGCCTCGCACCAAGGACAAAACCCCTCCGTCAATTCAGACCTTGCCTCTCTAGATCTGCCAAGATCTCTGTCAATTGACCACCAAAACAAGTTCCAATTCCACCCTCCGCAACCGCAACAATGGGTTTCATTGAGGACGAGCTCAAGCAGCTCAAGGATGTCATCAGCACCATCGACACGCGCATCAAGAAGCTCGAAGCGCGAGCTACCGGTGGTCCCGTCTCTACCGAAGAGATCCGAATGATTCTCATCGGTCCTCCTGGTGCTGGTGAGTATTTTCGCATCGCTGTACCACCTTAGAGCCTTGCTAACTTTGCTTCACAGGCAAGGGAACTCAGGCCCCCAAAATCAAGGAGCGCTTTTCTTGCTGCCACCTGGTATGTCAATTCGCGTCGCGACACACTTACAATCAAGATTACGTCTTTCTAACACAGATTTTCCCGTTGCGCAGGCTACTGGTGACATGCTACGATCCCAGGTCGCCAAGAAGACCCCTCTTGGTGTCGAGGCCAAGAAGATTATGGATGCGGGCGGCCTGGTCAGCGATGAGATCATGATTGGGATGATCAAGGAGGAGCTCAACAGCAATAAGGAGTGCCAAGGCGGGTGAGTAGCATTTCCCCAGGATTTCGAGTTCCTCACTTTCCGTGCTCGGGAACCTTGATCCTACGTCGGCGATCTGCAAGAAGAGGCGTTAATAATTCGCGCTCTAGCTTCATCCTTGATGGTTTCCCCCGAACTGTCCCCCAGGCTGAAAGTCTTGACGCTATGCTCACGGAGCGCAAGCAGAGGCTCCAGCATGCCGTCGAGCTCCAGATCGACGACTCTCTGCTCGTTGCCCGAATCACTGGCCGATTAGTCCACCCCGCTTCCGGCCGCTCATACCACACCACCTTCAACCCCCCCAAGGAGTACATGAAGGATGACATTACCGGCGAGCCTCTCATCCAGCGAAGTGACGACAACGCCGACGCCCTCAAGAAACG
Source organism: Fusarium continuum (assembly GCA_013184455.1). Taxonomy (NCBI): domain Eukaryota; kingdom Fungi; phylum Ascomycota; class Sordariomycetes; order Hypocreales; family Nectriaceae; genus Fusarium; species Fusarium continuum. The sequence continues at coordinate 29,263 of JABCKB010000449.1, forward strand.
TCTTGTTACCTACCACAAGCAGACCGCACCTGTTGTGGGTTACTACAAGAAGACCGGTATCTGGAGCGGCCTCGACGCCAGCCAAGAACCCGGTCAAGTGTGGAAGAACATGCTCAAGATCATCCACGAGAAGCGAGGTTAGAACTAGAGGTTGCCCGGGGCGGGTAACTGTCGCTGGTGGCCCTTTAATGTGGCCGGCATCAAGACGATTGCTGAGTGAAAATAAAAGCTAGCTCGTCTTGGATATAAGAACGGTACGAACTGTAAACTGGGGGGCGAAAGGGAGATAGGGAGTCTAGTCTTCCAGGCCAAAGAGGCGTTAAAAGGGCAGAGGGTTTACCTGCGGTCTTGCGGCCATGTGTGGAAAAAGCTACCCAATTGGACGACGATTAGCCATGTATCAAGATGTCTTTTACAATAGTTTCCAACCAACAGAATGTTGGATTTCAAAAATGTTCTTCTTCATCTGACTCATCTGATCTCAGCCATATAGGTAACCGACTTAAGTTTTGGAAACAGGATATCTACCTGGCTATCTACAACGAATATCTGATGTCACGCATGTCTAGAAGATCCAATGGCCAGGGCAGAGCTTATAAGCCGTGAATAGGTTGTTTGATAAGGCGACATCATAACTCAAACCCTTTCGAGTTTGGATGCAAGACAAAGCTTAGAGTAGAGTAACTCTAAATCTTGACCTTGTCTTATGAGTTTGTACATGAACTTCGAGTTAAGTCACAACCTAAATTAGCAACTGGAAATCTTAGCCAGCAGTACTTAGCTTGTGAACAAATCAGGCTGCATAGTAAAGAACATTTACGTATTTATTACAAGATCGCTGCTTCCAAGTTCTTTTCTCTCCATGGCCGGGAAGCCTTTTGTTTACATTTATTTCACTTTGCAACAATGCAACTCTCAGCTCAAATTTGTATTGAACCGGATACAAAGCCCTGCACGGGACTTCTAGGCACGTAATATCTATACCAGTGATATCGCAGAATGCATCCTGTCTGAACGCAGCCATCATCCTCCCAGCTACCAGTCTACCAAGCAATGACACCTGTTTAAGGAACTCCCCGAGCTCCCTCGCGATGCTTCAAAGACACAAAATCAAGAAAGAGGAAAAATTGACGCCCTGGTTCTCCAAGGCGATGTCGGCGACTATAAGAATATCGAACCAAGAGAGAGGAATACAGCGATCGTAAGTGCCGGATAAAGATGAGCCAGCGTAAGAGCAAATACGTCGACTAAGACTGGCGCTTCAGGGGAGTCATGTCGCACAACTGGAGAACGCTACTCGTTGAGCCTTATCATGAACAACAGGGGTTCTTCTCACCCCGCGAGTACCTATCGCTTCGGGGTCGCTGACAGGGGAAGGTCAGTAGAGGTAGAGCGAGTCGCGGAAGCGCAACTGACCATTGACCATCTGCCTCTGCTTGTTAAGCCAGCTCCGCGGAGCTTCGTGCCGCCGTTGCAAAACGACATGGTTGCTCTGGAGCCGGCTCGTAAGATCATACCATGCAGTTGCAATGAGGGCGTTCTCTCTTTCGAGGTTTCGGATGATTTGATCACTCGCGGCCTTAGGTCACAGATGGTCAGTAAAGATTTCAGTCACACTTAGGAATATAATATGTGTAAAACGATTGTGGTTGAGATTTGACACACCTTTTGTGCAGCCACTGCCTCTCCATCATTGGCCGCCTTGAGTTTACGTTGCAAGTCGATTCTGTCCGTTTCTGCTCGTTCCAGTTGCTAGAGAATACCTGTCAGCCAACAGTGTCCACAAAGGATCTACATGTCCATCGGATCCACGAGTTCTCCTCGCTTGAGGGGAAGTCGAGGCAGGTGGGCAGATGAAGGTACATGCAAGTCCTCAACAGGAGCTAGCACTGGCAGCTGATTCGTCTCGTCCTCTGCTAGCCTTGGGATTGATGGCCAAGCATCATCGTGTACTTCCGAGGGCTTGCCATCGCCTGAAACCACTTGGTCGTCGTCGTCACCATAAGCAATCGCACTAAGAAAGGGACTCACCTCCCGGATTTCTCTGAGACGGGCGCGTAGCTTCTCAATCAACTCGCCCTTCTTGCTACCGTCAGGTGCATCACCTTCACCATTGCCCGTAATGTCTTGCAGCTCCCTGCCCTCTTCAACCTCCTTGCGCAACTTATCCTTGGCAAGGAGAGCTTCGACGAGCTGGGTCTGTTGCGCATCTCGCTCTGAGGTGGAATAACTAAGCTGCTCTCGCGCATGGTCGAGCTCAGACTTGAGAGACGAAATGATAACCACATCGGCGCTCTTGAGCTCCTTGAGAGCATCGGCGCTTTCCTTGTCAAGAGCGGAGAGCTGGGCTCTGGCAGCAAGAAGTTCGCGTCCTTGATCTGCTACTTGAGCAGAAATATCCTTCTCCCGCTTCCTTGACTGTTCGAGCTCAAACTCGCACTGCAATAGTGATTGCTTGATGTTGAGGAAAGCCTTTGTTCTGTAGTACCCCGAAGTAAGTATGTGCGTTCCATAAGGGATAGAGGCCTCATCGATTGCTTTGACTAACCCTTCGCCGGTCATGTTTTTGATCAGAGCCTCCATTTGATCCTGTAGCACGGCATGCTTTTCGAAGATGTCGTTATAGTTCTTCTGAAGGTGAGCACGCTGTCGTTTCTCTTCGTCCAACTCTCGACGGAGCGGCGCAGTATCTCCAGACCCAACTGTGCTGCGCAGCAAATCATTCTCAGCTTTTAGGCGGGACAGCTCTAGGGGAAGGTTGACTTGGCCAGGTTGACCATCCTCGGTAGCTGCATCATTGAGTTCATCTTCGAGACTAGATGCCAGGCCCAAAGCGCCAGGAGTTGCACTCTGAGAGGCTCCGCCGCTCTGTAGCTGCTCCTGAAGATCTTTGATGAAGTTCTCATCGTGGCTTTGTCGAGCTCGCAATCGAATCACTTCGTCCTCGAGAGCAGCAATGTCCTTCAACAGCTGGTTCTTCTGGCTGCGCTCATCCCAGAGATGTTGCTCGGACTGGGTGATCATCTTGGTCAGCTCATCCTCGGCTTTCCTAGTGCGTGCCCCCCTGTCCTGGTCATCCAATAGGATTCTGATCTGGTCCTGCAGCTCAGTCTTCTCATACTGGAGATTTTGAACTTCTTTAACAAGGTGCTGCTGTGACTCAAGTTTCTGCTTGTACCGCTCTGCGGTGTTAGCTTTCTTCTCGAAGTCCTCGGCTTTGTGCTTCCACTCTGTTGCTTGGTCACGGAGCTCTTCAGCCTCCCTGCACTTTTGTGTCAACTTCTGAACCTCTGCCTCAAGCTGTGACTTGATTCGTTCATCTTTTCGTATCGTTTCCTCGTGTCTGGAGATGAGCTCCATCTGGTCATGCACCTGAATCTCTAGATTCTTGATCATTTCGGCATTGTTAGCACCATCTATAGTGGCCTTTCGTAAGACCTCGAGCTCCCGATCATTCTTCTCCTTATCAAAGCGGAGCTCCTCATGGCTTGTTTGGAGATGATCGAGCCTAGTAATGTAGTCTGAGAGTTGCCTCTTGGTTATTTCTAGCTGTGATCGCAAGGCTGCATTCTGCTCTTCAACGAGTAGATCAATATCTCGCGCTTCCATAACAGCATCAATAGCTTCGTCTACATCATCGTCGCCTTGTGAATCATAGATGTCTTGTTGTATCGTCTGAATAATTTGCATAATCTCTGCTTGGGTGTGTTTGTCAAGACCTGTTATCCGGGGGATGTATTGCTGGGCTTCAGGACCCAATGCAGCTACTGCGAGCATAACAGCCAGGAGCTGCGAAGTTAGCATCGACAATGGTGACTGGGACGGAACGGAGCAGGACGATACCTGACTGATGCCCTGCGCATCTGGATTCTCAGCGATGGCGTGGTAGTCAAACTTCTTGGCCTGACATGCAAGCTCAGGCACCGCACGTCGAATGTATCGGAAGAGGCCTTTGTATATGTTCTGAATGTTGCGCTTGTTGGTCAGGTATCGGGAAGTGTTAGAGTTTGTTTCGAGCGCGGAAGTGTCAAAACTGGGGTCCAGTTGATGTAGAATTAAACCAAGCGTAACGCCATCAATGAGGTCTTCGATAGATTCAACCATTCGTTTCGGATCGAATACTCGCTTGGTCTGAGGAGAAGAACCTTTAATGAGCGGGGAACCAGAAGACGGTGAAGATGGCTCGAAGAAGAGACTTACGGCTTTTATAAGCGCAGCCTGCGCGTTGGGGCTGTAACCTGGCATCGTGTGGAATTGTGCGGCCGGGGACAAATCGTCGTCAAGTGAGGTGGTTGATCAGTCTGCTGCTGTCGGAAGTAATAGTAATGGTGGAACTATAGGGAGTTGCGTCGCGTGTCTAGATGTAGAGAAGATGATGTTGAATGCATTCGACGGCATGTCGAGGAAAGGAGGATCGGATGTTTTTAAGGAGCTGTTATGAGGACGTCCAGAGTCTATGTTCCATTGTTAGGTGATCGTCGAGTGAATGTTCAGTGTGAACTGAAGGACGGAGGGAGCATTGTTCTTCAACGTTCGGCGACCTAGGGCCCTTGTTGGCTTGAGCTGTCGGCTTATCGATTTGGCAGGGGTAAGTAGGGGCCCACGCGAGGTTGCAGGAATAGCGTGCTCTTTGGCTTATCAATGATGAGGTCCGGTAATCAAGCCAATTAAGCGGTAAAATTGCAATCTTTAACGTATATGATGGCCGCCCAGGATGATGTCCTCAGTAGGTAGAAATATATCTGCAGTCGCGCGTTTTCTCAACCTACACGTAGGGGCACTAGCTACCTACAGTACCTAGGGGCGTAATCGAATCCAACGCCCCTGGACGATGTCGACTGTGGCACTGTGGCGCACCTGAGATGACCCTTGGAGTCAGGAGCGTCATTTGAAGCATTCGTTGTTCCGGAAATGTAAAAGAGTGTACGAACACCGCGGCCTACGACCCGACTCGAGGCATCGACAAACTCGAACATGACTACTGTACTAGAGAACGACGATAATGATTCTCGACATTTTCTCAGCTTGTGGGGCATCACGATATGTGAGTGAGGAATATTCTGACTCTGAAGAGTTACTGTTTAGCCCAGGTCTTGAGTAGACCCCTAAACTCAAAGCCGATAAAGTGAACACCTCAGCAGAAGATGTCAGAATAAGGGATTCCGTAGCCGCTTTCCAAAGAATATGGCGCCCTGAAGAACTCTAAGCCACTACAGTTGCACTCGGCCCCATCACTCCTGAAGGACATCCCCATATGTCATGAATGAATGTGTCCTCTGACGTCTGATAGCCATGGCTTGATGCAATTGACCATTTATTACATGTCTAGTATCCCAAGAATACACAAGCTTTGTGTAAACAACAAAGGTCTATTCCACCCGTGAAGGTTTTGCAATAACACTGAACGCATTGGGTCTCATAACGAGTGTTTTCTTCCAGACAATACCGACGCTCCTATCCTGTAACGCCTAAACCAAAGATATCTTCATCCCAACTGCTGCCGCGGAAACCGGCCAGCTCATTTCAAAAGGCATGCTGTTGTCTCGTCTTCAAATCATCATCTGTGTATCACCCCGAGTGCAGCGCAACCCCTAGTCCGTCGTTACAACCTCGTCCTTTTCGACCCGGATCTGATGTTCCTCGTGGTTCACCTGGACCAACTCGAGCGCCTTTTCGGGTGCGATGACGGAGAAGCCTCTAGTCGACCGGTTAGTTTCAAATCGTCATATTGCAAAGGATGGCGGGGATCGGTGAGTATGCGCACTTGATGATTGTATAAACGTGAGTGATCTTGCCGCCTGCCTCGACAAGAGCATCTTTACACTCCTTGACAATACGATCAGGAGTAGACTCGTCCTCGAACCAGACGATGGCAGACTTCTTTTGCTCAACAGCGAAGGCGCCCGGAATAACCGCAAGCGCGGCTGCAACAAAGGGAAGAAGTCTCATGATGATAGCGTTATCAGCGACGATACTGTCAAAGAAAGATCGTGTTTAATTCGGGTGTTGGTTGTTGCGATAAAAGTTCGGTTGGCGATGGATCTGTAGAGTAAAGGTTGAGATAAATGCTCGTTGCGTCAATGCGGAGGGCGACGGGATGGTTTGAGTCTTTATGGGTTTGGCGAGAGGGCGGGCGATGGCGAGTGGAAGACAGCGGGAGGCCTAGGCCTGGTCTCGGGACGGCAGCACCGACCACTGCCCTGCATACTAGACCACGGGGTGATGCGTCTTTCCAGGGTCACTCCACCACTGAAGCGAGTTAAAGCAGTGTGCCATACGGAGTATGGCGTTGGCCAATGGCCGGATCAGGCAGGTCGCCCCCTCCTCCAATCACGTTGTGGAGAATGGAGTACCTGAACTAGGTAGACATGACTGTTGTACCTGTTGTGCGACAGTAAAAAACGGCTTACAGACGGACAAAATACGTAAATGGCAGCACAAGAGATCATGAGCTCAAGATAGAGAGAGATATTGTTGCTTACCTAGGTAAGCAGTGTGTCGATAACATCAATTCCCTCTGTTATGTATGTGACGGGAAGCAGGCGAACAATGACGTTTTCTAGGCCCTTTTCAAACTCGCAAGTAATCAGGTGAGACATAATATTCCTCGATAGAGACCATCACGAGTAATGCCGTAACAAGACAGTCCTTGGATGGTTCCTAAGTTGATAACGCAACGTGACGATGAACTTAGAAACGCAAACAACCCGCTCATCGTCACTGAACTGATTGGTAGCTTGTCCGTTGTCTGGCCGTCTCCACATACCATCTTTGGTGTAAGTCGACGAACCCATGTCTGCCGATCAAGCTTTCAGGAACACGTTTATACGTACGGAAGCAGTATATTAAAAAAAAAGTCTCTAGCATAAAAGGGCCCTGAACAATCGTGATTATACAAATACCGAGGGTTTGTCTCAAGCTCTGAAACACCATAAATCCTGAACAAACCCTGCCTAACTCCTAGCAATGCCGAGCTCTGAATGCTGAAGAAATTATCTGTCCGACACAATCATGTTCTCACAGCCCCAGGAACACTGTCGTTCTCGCTCCATACTTCCTTGCTTTCCTGTTCAACAGCTCTCATAGCAACTGCAACATCTTCCAGCCTCGTTACGACGTCGATAACTCCTTGGTTAACTCGCTGGAAATACCGATCGTTGGCTTCTCGTCGCTTCCTGGCAAGGAGAATGTCCACTTCAGTCTCTTCCTCGAGCTTGTGACCCAGTCTCTCTACTCCTGTGCCACTGCTGTTGGGTCGTGAGATGCTGCTGGTTCCAACTGCGCTCTTCTCTGTTCCATCAGGACCAGACTTGGACGTATCGCCCAGTGCACCCTTCATGTTGCGAACTTCAGATCCAGTAGCAGACCCCACATTTTCGAGTTGCGCTGTTTCTATAACATCATCTGCCTCACTCCTTGCCCAGGCTTGAGCCAGAGCAATTTGGGCGGCTCTCAAATCAGCCAGTTTTCGGTCATGATCAGGACCAAACACGTGAGTTCCTCCAGAGGCTGATAGTTCGACTTCTTCTAGGGTTGCTTGCATCTCAGACCACAAGAGGTCGGTGCGGTCACCCGTCGCGCGAGTGCTCTCTGCCGGAAACAACCCAACCCGCTGGGGCACAACAGTCCCTGATCGTCCGGATCTAACAGATGGCGCACGCTCGACGTTTGGTCTCAAGTTTGACTGGCCTATGAAAGGAACAGTTGGCGGAGGGGCATTTGGTAAGGAAGCATTTGAGGCTGATGGAGATGGGTGAAGGAATAAGGAGGGAGGGGGTTCCCGTTGTCGGCTCAGAGGTCGCGTTAGATGAGACATTATGACTTAAGAGGCTTCTCGACTGGTTGAAAGTGATATGTTCTGAACAACCATCCGCTTTCCTTTATTCCAGGCGAATATCAAGCGTTGACAGATATGACCCTTCAGGTTGGCTTTGAGGTGGTGAGCTCGGAGTACCTAGCAAGACAGTGCTAGAAGTAAAAGGCCGTCCCGTTTCTAGGTACTGTACGGCCGACTTCGCTAGCTCGAACTTTGAATGATCAGTCAGTCCATCGCCAAGAGTTCCCGCTGCAGGTGAGTGGAGCACCAAGCATCAAGCATCAAATCTCAGTCTCAGGCCATTTGACGGCACGTGACCTTGGACCTGCCTCTCCGCTACAAAGTTCCCGGGTCGCACTTTCCTAGGGCCACCAAACCCTACCTGGAATTTTTGCTGGTCGTTCCTTCCCAACTTTCTGGCCTCCGCAAATTCCCATCACCATCCCGTCGTTGATACACAGACAGATCCGGTAGGTAATTCAGCAACCCAATCCATTTATCCCTTCAACTGCCCTCGACCACGCTCGAGTTTTTCGCATCGACAACCGACTGACGACTTTGAAGCAAAAATGGCTGGAGGCAAACCCCGTGGTCTTAACGCCGCCCGCAAGCTGCGAACGAACCGAAAGGACCAGAAATGGGCCGATCTCGCCTACAAGAAGCGTGCCCTCGGCACTGCTTATAAGTCCTCTCCCTTCGGTGGTTCTTCCCACGCCAAGGGTATCGTCCTTGAGAAGGTTGGTGTCGAGGCCAAGCAGCCCAACTCCGCCATCCGAAAGTGTGTCCGTGTCCAACTCATCAAGAACGGAAAGAAGGTCACTGCCTTCGGTACGACGAACCCCAGATGCTACGAGAGATGAAGGATGGGCCAAACTAACAATCTTTTTAGTCCCCAATGACGGTTGCTTGAACTTCGTGGACGAGAATGACGAGGTCCTCCTGGCTGGTTTTGGTCGCAAGGGCAAGGCCAAGGGTGATATTCCTGGTGTGCGATTCAAGGTCGTCAAGGTCTCTGGTGTCGGTCTGCTCGCTCTGTGGAAGGAGAAGAAGGAGAAGCCCCGTTCTTAAGCGGAAGGCTTGGAGAAGGAAACATAGTCATATTTCGACACGTGGAGTCTATTCGGATTGCTTGCATCGGCATAACTGGTTAGGGACCTGATCATGGGAGACGAGGTCTGAAAAGGGAAAATAGATCACAAAGTCTTCGACGAACAAACTACGATGTGCACGCCGCGTGAGGTGGAATCACGGGGTTTGATCTCATATCTTCATTTGTGATGACATTATGGTACAGTGGTTATACAACGTCTCAGTTCCCCTCCGTCTTGGTGTCGTACTCTGGTCCCTTGACATATCTGATGGTGTAGTCTGTAGCTAAACCTAGGCTGATCACTCCACCAGTAATCCAGCAACCATTAATAAACCACCACCAGCAATCCTTGACGTTCTTGAGATTGACTCGCTTGATCATGAGGCCGAGTGTGACCATGGCTCCTCCACAGCTTCCGATAAAGAAGGCCGGTCCAGCACCAGCTGCGTACCCCGCGGCGGCAAGGAGTGAGATCTGTGCTGCCGCCAATCCTGTAAGCACTTGCTTCGTCTCGGCATCATGCTTCAGAGCAATGCTCTTGATTCCCGCCTTGACATCATCCTTGATATCCATATGAGCATAGATCATATCGTACAGCACCGTCCATGCAATGTTTGAGGCATAGAGGAGAGCTGCGGCAGTCAGAGCTGGCGTATGCGATAGCAGGTCGATTCCGAGGGCTGGGAAGCCCATGATGGCACCCCATGAGAAGGTCAAGCCGAGAACTGCCTGAGGGTAGTATGTGACTCTCTTGGCCAAGGGGTAACTGGCCACCAAAAGCAAGCTGGGAACACCGTAGAAGAGACAGGGCAGAGGGAATTGGAGCAGGATGCCTAGACCGGCGAGCAGCTGAAACCCAGTGTAGACAAGTCCTTTGAACGGAGTGACCGCACCACGGGCAATTGGTCGAAGTCGAGTTCTCGACACATGGGGATCAAGATTGCGGTCCCAAAGATCATTAATAGTACATCCAGCTCCGCGCATGATGAGAGCTCCAGAGAAGAAAAGGAGCGAGGTTCCAATGACGGAACCCGGAGTTGCCATGGGCATAGCTATTGGGGCGGCCATGAGTGTGGAAAAAACACACGGGAAGAATAGATAGTAGGTTCCGGCCGGTTTGTCGAGTCGAATAAGCTCAGCATAAGGGACCCATGATGCCGGGAGCTTGGATAGTACTCCAGTCTCAGGCGGCTTGTAAAGTGCTGGTGTCGTCGGAGCTGATGGTGAGTCTAAATCTTGAGCGACCAGGGGTGAAGGTCGAGGTTTGGCTTCATGGAACCCAACTACTCGCTGGGCGTTGTGCCATGGATGGCGCAAGGCTTTTGAAACATGAACAAGAGAAGGTCGTGTTTGTAGTCGTCTCGGGACTCTCAAAGCTTGACCTGAGATGCCTCGACAGTGAGCCCAGGCCGAAGCCTGGGGAAGTGTATTTAATCTCATGGATCGTCGACTACAGATCTACAGGAATAATAAGAACGTGAACTGAAAACTGTGTAAAGTCCCATATCCTACTTACCACAAAGCTTGATCAGTAAAATCGGGTCACGCCAGTCCTCAATGCCGACGCTCTTGAGATACAAAATCCAATTCTTATAAACTTTAGGATCCTTGCATAGAGCTTAGGTAGTGAAGCGAATTGGCCGAGCTCGCTAGCGCAAGACTGGTGAGTGGCTCATCACGTGAGGTAAATACACGCGCTTTGATTGGTCGCGCACTCAAATGCGACGCCTAAGCTCCTGACGCGACTGTTTCCATCGCCTAGGATTTGTAATATCTCCAAATCTAGCACTCATCAGGCACCACCGTTGCATTGTCTGTTTTGAATGGGAGCGACTTGCGCATCAAGCGGCTTTCCGGCCTGACTTCGAGCACACCGAAGCTCGCGCGATACGAACTGTCATCGACGAATAACGACTTTTGACATCCCTTCTCGAGTAAACCCCCACAGCAGCTGCGTTCGCGCGGATCTCCCAGAAGTCGATCAAGATGCCGACCTCACTTCATCCGCAGGCGAAGTTCGACCCTATTCCGCCTGATCTGGACTTGTATGGTCTAGTGGATAGGACTCCCAATTTTAAATGGGTTCAGCGCGTTTCGAGAAATCAGATACGCAACCTCGGACAACAAGAGTTTGAGAAGCTTGTGTTGATTCACGTCATCGCTGGCGGCAAGCCTCTCGTTATTGATGGGTGGGATGGCCTTCTACCAAAATGGCTTTTTGATGTTAGATGGCTAGAGAAGACGCACGATAAGACACGTAGGCCTATTCTCTCAAACATGTCGTAGTGAGCCTGCTAATCCTTCTCTATAGAGGAGAATGTGAGAGACATCACCACCGGCACCGATATTCCTATGACAACAGGGCATTACCTGCGGTCAATGAGGCAGCTTGCGAACCAATGGACGCCCACTAACTTCCGCGACGAGCGCCGTCAACGTCTTTACCTCAAGGATATCGACTGCCCTCCTGAGTGGCACGATGCGTTACAGAAGGTCATCCATCCGAATTTATTCTACCTAAACGAAAACGCTAGTGAAGCCGGAGGCTCACGACAGAACGAGGATGCCTTCCGCGATGAAGCTGCTGCAGCACCAGCAGGGGACTTAATGTCTAGCTTGCCAGAGGAAATGCGTGCTCAAAATCTCATGTGCTACATTGGACACGAAGGTACATTTACCCCAGCACATCGTGAAATGTGTGCCTCTTTAGGCCAGAATATCATGGTGGAAGCGTCGAGCGACGAGAAGGGTGAAAAACCAGGGAGCTCCATTTGGTTCATGACGGAAAGCAAGGATCGCGAGGTTGTTCGCGAGTACTTTCTCTCCATGTTAGGGCACGATATTGAGATTGAAAAACACTTTGCTCAAATCAACGCATGGAAGAAGGCGCCTTTTGATGTCTATGTTGTCGAACAGCGAGTCGGCGATTTCATCCTGATTCCGCCCCTGGCCGCACATCAAGTTTGGAACCGAGGTACTCGAACTATAAAGGTGGCATGGAATCGCACAACTGCTGAGACCCTCGAAATGGCGTTACATGAGGCCCTTCCCAAGGCTCGCCTTGTCTGTCGCGACGAACAGTACAAAAACAAAGCCATCATTTTCTTCACCTTGCAAAAATACTACCGTCAGCTCCAAAGCCTGGAGGAGAACGCAGAAATGACTTCGATGAGTTTTCTGGGAATTGGCCAGGACATCCTCAGGAGCTCGCCTCGTGCCAAACAGCTTGCGGGTGACTTTAAAAAGCTATTTGGTCTTTTTACTGAGATTCTCCTCGATGAGATGTTTGCATTCAAAGAAAAAGAGGTAGAGTTCATTGAGTTTGACTCATGTATTACTTGCTCATATTGCCGATCCAACATCTTCAACAGGTTCCTGACGTGTAAGCACTGCACGCGTATGCTGATAAACGGCGAGGAAGATACTTATGACGTTTGTATGGAATGCTACGCCATGGGACGGTCTTGCGCGTGTCTTTCGGGTCTGCAGTGGTGCGAACAGTGGTCGTGGGCTGACTTGGTCAATAACTACGAGGCCTGGCGCTCCATGATTATCAAGAACGATGGGTTCGTGGATTTTGAATCCTCACCCCAACCCCTCGAGATTGCCCGGCGGCGTTCCGGCAAGAAGTCCCTGGCGCAGATTTGCCAGGAGGCCTTGAGAAGACGACCCTGGAAGGATATCACTCAGCCAGAGCGCGAGATAACGCCAAGCGAGTCGGAACCTGAAGCAGATGGCGAAGGGAGACCCAAGAAAAAATACAAGCGCAAGAAGAAGCGGGGAGAGCTCCGGCGATGTCACGTATGCTGCCACAAGGACTACGCCTACCGAGTGCATCAATGCACTAATCCTGGCTGTACCGAGTCCTACTGTTATGGCGTTCTCTATAGAGCTTTCGATATGTTGCCGCAGAAGGTGCTTGAGGATGAGCAATGGCAATGCCCCAAGTGTTTAGGGATCTGCAATTGTGGCTATTGCCGCCGTGTAGGTAACACAGATCCCTACACGCCAAAGAACACTTTGCTCGGACACGATACACGTCCGATCGCCGATGATCGAAGTGTGGAGGCACTCGTTGACTTTCGCGTTCACAATCTCTCCTGGCTGAAAGCTGCAGGAGAGGAAAGCCGAAGCAAGGATAGCAGACGAATGAAGAGGCTAAGAGAGCAGGCCGACAATGCCAAGGCACAAGATGTTACCGACCGAGAAGAGGCAGAGCAGGCCATTCAGGACGATGCTGAAGGTCGCAATGGTACTAGCGGCATGCATGTATCCGGAATGAATGGTTATGGAGATCAGAGTCATGTCCTTGGCCAAGGTGATCAGTCTATGGCCGATGATACTGTTGAAGGGCCGTTCCCATCTTATCCTGAGGAGCATATTGGAGTGGCTGACCAGTCTATGGCTACGAATATGTCACAGGTTGAAGATATCGATGCTTCTTTGTATCCGGATCCTTCGTTGGTGGCTCTACAGCGCATCGGCATGGGATACTATGAACCGGATGATGCACCGGACAAGATTCTTTTTGATCCTTTCCAGGCTCCATCTGAGGAGGCTATGCGACCTTCCCAACCGGATGTTCCTGAGTTCGTCAAGAAATCTATCCGTGCGGCCAAGAGGAAGGCTAAGCGAGAGAACGAAGACCCTGATTTTGTTGTTGGTAAATCTCATCACAAAAAGCCTCGTCTCACGGCCGAACCAGAAGCAGACTTCTTGGATAGTATGGACCCTGCATTGTTTCATGGACCGCCCGCAGCCCCTGAAGCTGCCATGGAACTGCCGAGTCAGGATGATAGGGAACAGAGTACGACACATGATATTGGAACGGACGGTGCCCAGGACACACCAGAAGAAACCCCAGCTCCAGCATCAGCTCCGTCTAAGAAACGGGGCCAGCTGCTGTTTGACGCGAACGAGCCCGAACTTCGACACGCCAAACCAATAGCATCCTATGTCGAAGAAGAAATCGATTCCGATGAGTATGAAGACGAGCATACACACCAAACAAGGGCTAAATCGCCTGGTGGTGTGAACGGGGGCAAGAAGTCGGATGTTGATCTTGCCGCTGATGCAGTTCGTGCTTTGTTCGGGACACCATCCTCCAGCCCACAAGTCTCTATCGAAACAGACCCTCAGTCTGAGACTAAGACTCCCAGAAGGCGTGGTCGTCCTCCCAAAAATGCGTCGTCATCTTCACAAGCTACGCCGGCTAGCTCATCTAAAAAGCCTCAGGGTGGACAGAGAGGTCGGCCCAGAGGTCGGCCTAGAAAGTCACGTCTATCTCAGGTTACAGCTGCAGATGACTTGACTGAGATCGCTCACGGATCTATTCAAACTCAACACGGTGATAGTGATGCCGAGCATGAGAAAATGGTTGGGGAGTTGGAGGCTCAGCTCGCTGCTGAACTGGCTGCCGGTGCTTCGGAGGCTGTAGCAGAGCCTGCTCAACCACGACGGCGAGGAAGGCCTAGGAAGTCTGGCGTGACCACAATTGCGGCGGCGTCTGCTCCTGTCGATGTCTCCGCAGAAGACGCCGAGGTGCCCACCCGGAGTCAAGCTGAGGGTCGTGCCTCTAGGACTTCTCGTCGTGCGCGACGATCAGACGGTGTTGGTGAAGAGTCTAATGATGCCCCTATCTCTCCTCTACCTCCAAACGCCAGCAGCGCGGGAACGCAGCTGATGTCCATGGCTGAGAGAATGGCACTTAAAGGGAAGAAGTTCAAGATTGGTAAACGCAAGTCTAATACCGCCTCGGGCAGCGCAACTGCAACTGCAACTCAATCAGAAGCCACCACACCTGCACCAAACGCCGAGGCTCTTCTGCATGCAGCTGATGAGCCAGCAGCCGACAACCAGAAAGTGTCTTCTCGCAGCCCAAGCCCTGACGGTGAATACCTTGGTGGACAGTCGCCTTCGGTGTCTTCAGCTCACCATGAAAGCTCGCGCAGTCCTTCACCACCTCCTCCAAGTCGACGGCCCCCACAACCAACAGTTGTCAGGATTGGTGATACAGACTCGGAGGCTGAACAGAGCGATTCGGCGACAGGCTCAGACTCTGATAGCGACGGCGATATTCCTGCGAGAGGAGATAGTGCCGGCCGAGGCGGTGGACGTGGGCGTGGTAGAGGTAGAGGGCGAGGTAGGGGACGAGGGCGTTGAGGGCGCAAGTCATTTGTGACATTTTCATTAACGAGCACACTGATACTTCTTGGAACGACATGCTGCGTGTATTTTGTAGCATACACACTCTCAATTTTCTGGTTCATAGGACAGCGAACATCATGGGACTTATTTAACGAAGTTCATTGCTATACTGGTAGTCTCGTGGCTTGCAACATCGTGCAAATACTCTCTTTAGACGAATGAGGTAAATATCATGATTGCGATAGACCTAATTCCTTCTCCAGATCACCCCATCGCCCGCTTCGCTTGGGGTCTAGTTTTTTTATTTTATCAAGCCAAGACGCTACATCACTCTGAATCTCCGACCCAAGCGGCTGCCCAATGAGTTGGGCTAGTGCGATCGCGTACTCGATGAGAGCCTCGTATATCCATTTGATGTCCTCGTAATCTTCAAGCAGGTCTTTGACGTCGATTACTTCACGATCAATGTACGATTTTCGCTCTTGAATCGTCAGGTTTGGGGCTATTTGGCGATCAGAGGTAGTATCGGCCAGGTTCAAGACTAGAAACTGGTGGTAGTACCATAAAGACTGGTCTTCAGGTCCTACGTTTAGCGCATTGCGAAGGAGTTCCAGTTCTGAGATGGAGTCAACAGAGTTGGGATACTATGTGACGAGACAACATACCTTTATCCAAGAAAGCTCTGCGAGACTCGTCATCCGCCTTGCGCTCGTTGAGAAGTCTCGTTATGAGCTGGCTACGATTATGCCATGCCGAGAAATTGGACAGATCTTCTCGGATCTTCTTGGTGGTGTACTGGAATTCGGGCTCTACCAGGCTCTGGCCGTTCAACACGGGGCTCTCGAGCTGTGCCACGACATGACGACGGTAGCCCCAGGCATGAAAGTTACGTCGATCCTTGGTGAGCATCTTGCTGACAAGACCTAGCTCCTCCTCCCAAATGCGCCGGGCCACAGATACGTCCAGCCTCTCGATCGCGCGGTCAAGCGTCCATAGTCGATAGTTCCATATCCAGTAGCACTTTGGGAACTCCATGAGCAGAGGAACGGTGAAGGCCAGCTCGGAGCGTATCACGTCGGCATCAGCATCGCTATCAGTCGTTGTACCAGTCTTCCCAGCTGTCGGGTGGTTTGGGCGTGGCGGGGTCTCGGTCGAGAATAAGGGCGACGAAGCGGCGGAAGAGGCTGTGTGAGTGCCTTTCGCTGAAGTACTCTGCGGCACCCTCGAGAGCGGCGATCCAGCCAACGGTTTGGATAATAAGCCAGAGATTAGACAGCGCCTGCGGGCGTTCCATATCGTGTAGTACTCTGGGTTGAGGCGCAGGAGTTTCGAGGTGAGCTGGAACGTCTCCGGGCCGTAGCTGTTGTTGGAGATCTGCTTGCGCGTGTAAGAAGGATTGGTGATTCTTGTAGAGCGGCTTTACTGACTTTTTGGCGAATATCGCCCTCGAGGCTACGGTACTTTTGGATCTTTTCGAGGTCCTGCTGGCGCTGCTCCTCTGTCCGGGACCGCGTACTGCGGGCTATGCCGTGCTGGGAGCCTTGGAATCAGCATCAGTTACAACAGACTTGGTAATTTTAGGGGCTGGGGACTAACACTGGTCATTCTGAAATGCCTCTGCTTGCGACCTTGGCCTTTAGCGTTGCTTACAACTGACAGTTGAAGGCTTGAGCTTGTGAGTGTTGCGGTGGGAATTGAGGGATGGGTGTGCGACTCTGACCCCGCGGGGGTGTAGGGTAGCGCGAAGCGAAATGTTGGGTCTATAACAACCTACCAGGTACCTCTTAGATTCTTTAACTGATGCACAGTATGATAATAATTCTATGCCTGTTAACCATTGAACAAGATCGTAATATTTCATTAATTCTAAGTTATACTTAACAACAAGTATGCTTGTTCTGCCGGGTTGCTTTTCACTGTCAGAAATGGAAGCTGTAGCTCGTTCCTAAATCACCTACGTACAGGCTCTGCATCAAATTTGAATCGAATTGTTTTTTGAACAGGTATTAGGAGCTTCGAAAGTTACGGCAGCTTCTTGACTTAGCAGCAATCCAACAGTGTCAATATTGGTGAGCATGCCAACGAGAACTATATAACAGACAAAATTAATTTGACGTTAATCTTATCTGTTACAGTATGATAGCATATCGCCGGACTCTAACTGTCGATTTATCACCACCCGCAGTTTCAAGCATGACCAGAAAACCCCGGGCCCAACACAACAAACTTGGCTCCAGGGTTGGGGTTCAAGAGCACGGCGAGCAGGTGGATTCACAGATTTACTCCTGACCCCGAACAAACTGTCTTCTTTCACTACTCGCAGGATATGAATAGTGCATCGAAATGTGTATAAACATAGCCTGGAGGTTACAGCTGCATGTATCAGCGCAAGCGGTCAGTCCGCTTCTAAGGGGCCCCTATTACGGAGTCCATCGTACATGAATATTGATCCTACCAGTGAATGTTTTACTAGGACAGAAGAGAATACAGTCCCGTGCTTTAGTTTAACGACATGTTACAGTTAACAGTCCTAGCAAGGTAAGTGTCAAGGCATTTGCGAAGTGTAACTTGCCTCGCAGCGTCAACCGCAAGCTCGATTACAGAGACATTGATTGAATACAGCGATTCTCTCTTTTCTCATACTTCAATACTATACTGGCTGGCACATATAAACGGT
This sequence comes from Fusarium continuum, assembly GCA_013184455.1. Taxonomy (NCBI): domain Eukaryota; kingdom Fungi; phylum Ascomycota; class Sordariomycetes; order Hypocreales; family Nectriaceae; genus Fusarium; species Fusarium continuum. Next base: position 46,993 of record JABCKB010000449.1, read on the forward strand.
AGCCAAGGTAAAGGATAGCGCATGTGATGCAGCACCTATCTTAGATTTAGCAACACATCTAGACACTGAGGTAAAAATGGACACAAACACACACACGCACGCGATGCTTTGATCGAGTCATAGAAAAAGCTTTCAATGCTCTGCAGTCTTGAGTTAGTAAGTAAAGTTTCTTCGAGATATCTGGGTACAAATCGCCCGTGGCTCCTTCCTTGGTCGTTCCTTCCTCTATACATTTTCCTACCTACCTACCTTGTGTTCACCACACTCTCTTCCTCAACCTGACAATCTTTTCGATTTCACCGCCTAAACCTCAAATAATACCAACAATGTCATTGCTTCTCTCCCGAATATTGGCAATTGTTGCCATCCTGCAAGTTGCTTCGGCTCGCCCACTACTAGGTAGTCCGTCTTTTCACTCCAAAGGGATCGCCCAGCGCACTTCACATGGCCATGCCAACACCGTCTACTTTGTAAACTGGTTTGAAGCCCACATAAAGAAGGAAAATTGACCACTGTACTAACACCATCAGGGGTATCTACGCGAGAGACTTCCAGCCACAAGATCTTGACGCTTCCCAGATCTCCCACGTACTCTACGCCTTTTTGAACGTCAAACCCGACGGAACAGTGTATGCCTTAACTTGATAGAAATTATAACCGTACTGACTGAGATTCAAGGTACACTGGGGATAGCTATGCGGACCTTGAAAAGCACTATGAAGGCGATAGTGAGTTTATCCTTCCTGCTCCCATCTCACAACTGACGATAAAACAGGCTGGAATGAGGAGGGCGGCAACGCATATGGATGTGTGAAGCAGCTCTTCCTGTTGAAGAAAGCCCATCGTCATCTCAAGGTCATGCTATCTATCGGTGGATGGACTTGGTCTACCAATTTTCCTTCTGCTGCCAGCAGCCCTGCGAATCGCGCCAGATTTGCCGAGTCTTCTGTCGCCTTGATGAAGGACTGGGGTTTCGATGGAATTGACATCGACTGGGAGTGTCCCAATGATGATACTGAGGCAACTAATTTCGATCTGCTCCTTCAGGCTGTACGAGGGGAACTAGACTCGTACGCCAGCCAACATGCGCCAGGTCACCATTTTCTTCTCTCGATTGCTGCCCCTGCTGGCCCTGAAAAGTACGATAAGCTGCATCTTGCGAGTATCGGCGAAATTGTCGACCAAATCAATCTTATGGCCTACGATTACTCTGGTGGCTGGGACAAATTCAGCGGTCACAATGCCAATCTATTTCCTTATGAAGCAAGTGCCAATACCTTCAACACTGACGAGGCTATCAAGGCCTACATTGAGGCTGGGGTCCCCGCGGAGAAGATAGTGCTCGGCATACCCATTTATGGTCGCTCTTTCGAAGGCAACTCAGGTATAGGCAAGTCCTATAGTGATGTTGGCCAGGGCTCTTGGGAGAGGGGTGTCTGGGACTACAAAGCACTGCCCAAGCCTGGCGCTGAGGTCATATACGATGAAGACGCCGAAGCGTACTATAGCTATGACGAGAACACAAGCGAGCTGATCTCCTACGACACTCCAGAAGTGGTTCGGAAGAAGGTGGATTATATCCTGGAACATGGTCTTGGTGGAAGTATGTTCTGGGAGGCTTCTGCTGACAAGGAGGGCGATGAGTCTCTCATCGGCACAAGCTATGAGTCCTTGGGGAGTCTAGACATGACGGAGAACTGGCTTGATTTCCCAGACTCCCAATATGACAACATTGCTTCGGGCATGGTTGAGGATGATGAGACGCACGTCTGATTTGTTTCGACTATATCCCAGTATCTTTGCATTTTTGTTCCACGTTTCCCTTCTGTTATACTTGCACAAGTTTGTGGGCAGACCCTAGGAAGACGGGCCTCGATAGTTCAGAGGGCATTGCAGACTAGTATTTCAACGGAATGGAATTTGACAGCTTGTTTCTTCATTTCCCTCTCATATGAGGACTGGCCATCATCTGGTGATCTGTTTGGAGTGTCACCTGCCACAAACTTCATTGCTACCGAGAAAGCGTGCATAGACGGGCAGTTCTACAAACAATCGAGATACGAGGAGTTTCATGCAAAACTTATGGAATCACATCCTAGTTGTTAGGGCACCTCTTAGGTTAAAGATTGACTCAAGTGCCTAATTCATTATATCAATTCCTAGCCCTCTCATCTAAAGTTAGGTAGGTACCTAACGATCATCGGCAAGTCAGAGAGCCTGCTAGACCTAGGACGTTTAACTCCGAGGATGGGCATCAATTCGGTCATTTTATTATTGCACTTGCCTTGGCCTTTGAATATAATCTGACTGGCATCAATTTAGGTAGGTGCGACGTATGTTTGTTCCATGTCTATACCTGGCATGACTCCTTCCCCTCCGCGCATGCTGTTTTCACATCCTCACCCTAACCTCTCTTCCCCTACAAATCTCTTCGCCAAGCATCAATACTACTCCATCATCTGATCAGGCAGACAATTCGGCGGCCAGGTAAGGTGCTATCCATCTTGACGGTATTGTTCAGGTTATAGTATAATAGTTCATTCGTTTCGCCATCCTCAAGACCTCAAATAAATCAGTTACCCCTTGCCACATCCATATCGACAAGCATGTTTCGACGGCCGCCTCGTCGCCCTCAACCAACTCGACGAAAGTGCGACGCAGGCTGGCAGCCATCAAGCCCATCAGATTCGGGCTATGGCTCGGCAGAGGATGCCTGCGAACAATCGCCGATTCTTCGAAAGCGATGTTTTCCTTCATTTGACGGTTCCGGTCCAGGCGAAACTCCGCCAAATAAATTGCTTGAAAATGAAGAGCAGGCAACGCCTGTGATTGAGAAGCAGGAATGGTACTCTGAGCTTCCCAAGACTCCCGAACGGTGTCGCCCGAATGAAAAGGCGGAAGTGGTTTCTCCTTTCATATACTCAAAAAGCCCTGGACGCTTGCCTCTACAAGACAAACGGGTTGACCCCAACAAACGGAATCTTGACAGATACGTTCCAAGACGTGACTATTTGTCTTTGTCATCTGAAAGATACCGAACTACAAAGCCAAGTCAGGATCTATCAAGAGAGGAACGCTTGAAGCGAGACAAGAGTGCCTCGGCAGATCCCTTTGTTCTTAAGCGCTACGTCCTGGATCCTGACCCACGTTTCCCCTTTCGCGTTGATGACAGTAATCTTGACAGAGGTTTGACAGCCAGTCCGTTGTGTTTCTCATGCTAACCCACACTCATCATAGGCATAGCTCTCGGCCAACTGCCACAGAATCGAGGGGGAGAACGCCAGGTCAGCATGGGTGCCATGTGGTCAGTTGGCGGCGTTGCGCCCAACACATTCGCTATTGATGATGGTCAGGGGCACCTCTTTCGACGTGGAACCAATGCCCGTGTGTTTCCCACCCTTTTCCAAGAAAGCCTTGTCAGCACGTCTGTCGAAAAGGAGAAGCACGAAGGCCGTATCGCTTCGGCCCTCGAGATTGACCAGGTTCGGAAAATCTTTGAATTCGCGCAGGTGCAGCAAATCCCTCGAAGTCCGAGACATCCTGCCTTTCATACAAACGTCAGCCAGACAAGTTGGAATGGATATCAATGGACTAATAAAGAGGAGTGGTCTGGTGCGTTGAACAAGTTCATTGTTTGCTACACGACTAACCAGTGACAGCCCCCCTGAGACCACCAAAGAAACGTCTTCTCCCAGCTGCTCCATTCAGGTAGGTGAATTCGAGCACTGAGTAAAGCACCGAACTGATGAAGGTCAGGGTGCTTGACGCACCGAACCTAAAGGATGATTTCTACTGCTCACCATTAGCATACTCGCCTACGGCACACACCCTAGTTGTTTGCCTCGGGAGTCTCCTTTATGCTTGGTCTGAGTTTCGAGGCGTACAATTGATCCACGGTGCTAATTCCGGCACTTAGTTAACGTCGGTGGCCTTCTCGTCAACGCAAGGAGGTAAAGCTGTGCTTGGGATTGGACATTCAGACGGCTCTGTGCTTTTCCAGTCTCTCTTCGATAAACTACCACGGTTCGAAGTCCGTCAGGCTTTTCCCATCTCCTGTGTAAGCTGGCGTCCGACTTGTACCCTACGATCTTCCAAGAATCCCCTCAACGCAGGGATTGAGGTCCAGACCGAGGACTTGGTGGTCGGCGATGAGATGGGTAACATCTACTATTATGTTGTAGAATGGCCGCTGGGTTGGGAAGTCACACGGGACACATGGCCCGGTGCAGTTTCGTTGATAGCCAGAATCACCAATATTCACTGTCAGCAAGTATGCGGTCTTGCGTGGTCATACGATGGTCGTCTGTTCGCCACGGGGGGTAACGACAATCTCTGCTGTCTTTTCGATGCTGATCAAGTTGTTGGACAACGGCGGCTTGAGCCAACCAGGTCGGGTAACGGATATCGAGCGCGCAATGAGGCCGCTAGCGTCTATGGCGGTATCGAAACAAGAGTTACGCAGCTATTGGGTCTCCCCCCGAATGACGAGGGGCCTGTGACAGAGTTCGTGGCAGAGATGCGGCCGCTTCCAGCTACAACTGACACAGTCCGCTACCTTGGCCCTGGCATTGAGAAACACCACTGGAATCACGATGCCGCTGTAAAAGCCATTGCCTTCTGTCCCTGGAGGCGTGAGTTGGTCGCAACAGGCGGTGGCTCCAACGACAAGTGCATTCATTTCTTTCACACGCCATCTGGCGCCGCGCTAGCAACGATATCGGTATCAGCCCAAGTAACCTCGCTCATCTGGAATACAACCCGCAGAGAAATTGCGGCCACGTTTGGTTACGCTTCACCAGAGCATCCCTATCGTGTTAGCGTTTTCAGTTGGCCGGAATGCAAACAAGTCGCGGCAATTCCCTGGGAAGACGACCTACGAGCCCTCTATGCCATTGCGTATCCTCGAGGGCCATCTGCCGACGATCCGACGACGTCAGGAAGGGGCCAGGAGGGATGCATTATTGTTGCATCGAGCGATAAGAGCATCAAATTTCATGAAGTATGGTCGCGGGAGAGAGGCGTGACTGTGGGCGCCACAGGCATTCTGGCAGGGAGCGATATTCTTGAGGGACTGGAAGGCATTGACAAAGAAGGAGACGTTATCCGATGAACAGTTTCTGTTGAAGATTGATTTGCACCTGAGGAGAAAACGTCTAGAACGCTTGTTATGTTCAGGATTGAAAGCTTTCAAGATGAGAGAATGAAAAAATGATAGAACAAGAACCCCAGCTTATTTCTGCCGAGTTTTGCGAACAGTTTCATGTGCGTGTGTACTGAGACGTATCACAGAGAAGCTGTCAGTTTGCTGTCGAGCTGCACTAAAGGAAGGAGAAGATTATGAACACTCATATTGAGACAACTGAAATAACGCCCACACCGATGACTCCGAGAACTCCAACCGATGCGCTGCGTCCGCTATTTCTTTTGAGACAGATAACAAGCAAAGACTATTTCAGGATGGCAATGAGGAGCACAAGAATAATAATGAGAACCACAATGGTTGTCATTTGCTTATTTTCACCTGCCCCACGAGCAACCTTTCCAAGCATTCGGCTTGCACGATCCAAACGGCTCTGGTGACGATCAGTAACAGCCTCAACCTCATCAAGCATGGCAACGTGGCTATCAAGCTCGTCGCCAATTTGCATGCTAAGCTCGCGCTGGCGTCCGATAGACTCGCCAAGACGATCAAGCTGCTCATCTTGTTGCTCGAGGATCTGAGCGTGGTACTGGTGGATCTGCTGGTTGCTCATGCCCTGAGCCTCGTCCTGGTAGCCAGCGCTGTCGGCGGGGTTATCGCGGTAAGGGCCAAAGAGCTCAGCAGACGGGGAGGAGGGTGTATCACTGAAACGAACCGTCTTTGGTTTGCGCGAGGTCGGGGACGTGGACGTTGCGTGCTCAAAGTCGTCGGCGAGCTCTTCTGAGTTGGGATGGGTGAGTGTTTCGGATGTCGAGGTGGAGGGGTGGCCTTGGAATTGAGTTGTGAGGTCGTCGAGCTGCTTTTGGAGTGAGGTGATGGATTCGATGAGGTTTGAAGCGGCACTGCAAAGGTCGGTCAGTCATGAACACAACATTGCAATAGGACAAGTTGGAGCTTACGCCGCATCGCCAGCTTCGGTCAGCCGCTGCTCCTCCTCGCGGAGACTGGCCAGACTATCGCGGAACTGGTCAAAGGATCGTGAGATGTGGCCATCTTGCGAGTCGCCTTGAATGTTGAGGTTCTTTGCGCGCTGACGCTCGAGCAGCGAAAGCTTGATGTGGTCGGCGAGGAGAAAGAGCTGGCTTGCGCTTGACATGGTGGGTAATGAGACGCGATACAATGCGATACAATGGATTGATCAATTGGACCGGGGGAGCTATTTTGGTTGGACCGTCCTTACAGGCGGATTGATGCAGGTACCAAAACAAAAACAAACAAAAAAGAGATACGGCGGTCAGGAAGTTTCTATCTAAATCCGAGGGTGAAGAGAGCGAATGAACCTCTCATGAGATCTTTACACCAGGATGATGATGTCGAGAGGGAAGTCGCCTTATCCTAACCTACTTAACGTATCTACGTAACCGGATGACGGAACTGACCAGAGGTAAGTTCCGTCAATTGGTGGTGTAACTCGATGTTCGGATAAGGTATTTTGGCTACCAAGACAATAGCCTGGACGCACGAGGTACCTGAAACGTGGCTGTATTCCCTATTCTTCAAAGGTACCGCAAGAGTCCTGGCCTATCTGGTTTCTGGAAAGAGATACCTCGGCCGGGCTCGACTCGAGGTGGTTGGGGACATGCTTCCCCTGAGCCAGAGCCAGAGCCAGCTCAGGCCGTCTTCCAGCTTAGACGCGAAAGGCAGAGGAAATTAAACGGTCTGCTAAATGGATGGAAATCGAGCTTAGTTTCTGGCTTGGTTCGACTGTTTCAAGATGGCGGTTCGCGTCTTTGTAAATGATTCTTCACGAGGATCATTTCAGCTTTGTGCCGAGTCTGCGTGGAGGTAGACCAGTCTCAGAGCCAGAGCAAATAAGCCCCGGTGCGCTCCAGACAAGACTTTGTCAAAGGTATGTACACGAGCAAAGATGAACACCTTCGTAGTACAATGCAGGTACCTTAGTACCTATAGTACCTGATTGGTACCTTGGGTATTGAGGTACTAGGTACTAGATATTTACCGTTAATTCGAGTTTGTATACTCCGTACTCCGTACGGTGCCTGGGTACTTACGGCATGATGACGATTGTACTTACCTACCCAAGGTACTTACCATAAGTCAATAATACCTACCAGGTAGCTTGTCTGTTAGCCAGACGACAATCCACATTTTTGCATCCATTGAGCGGCATGCATCAATGCGTGTGCGTTTTTGCCATAAGGGGGACAATGCCCTAGTCAGATATAATTCATAAAGAAAAGTGAACAAGCAGATTTCATCAGTTACCAACAACTATTTGATCCGTTTGTCTGTTCTCTATTAGTGGTATTCACAGTAGGACCCGCATCTTACCTGTGCATAATACCTTACGTAGTAGACATAATGTACCTGGTAGTTATGCTCCTCCACAGCATTTCCCTTTGACTCCTTGGCTCTAAACCGGGTCTTTCTATTTCCAACTCTGATGATGCCTACCGGAATCTTTATCACAGCATGCAAAGTTCAAGGGTTGTCGCGTCGGATTCGTCGCGACATCAACGCCAAGGATCAACGCGTGTCTCACTAGCGGCAGTCTTTCTCTGCCAGAAGCACAGACACACTGCACATTGTTTGCACAAACCTACGACCAATAATTTGCTGCATACTAAGATAATGTGTCACATTGCAAGGCATCAATGGAAATCGACGCATGTCAACGATGTAAATTGCATTTAAATGATATCGGGCCATGACCATCCGAGTCTATAGCATTCGCTCTTGGTCGCCTTTTCCATCAATCCCAAGGCTCCTTTCCCAGTCCCATTCTCAATCCCTGAGCATGGCAAACACGTAACTCCGAGTAGATAGCAAAAGACAAGATGCAGTTGAAAGAAAGAAAAATGTTCCCGGACGAGGTTTCTCTAGTCCATTTTCATGTCCGTGTCAGAGGCAACGCTGATTGGTCGGGGAGATTCCGTTGCTGAAAGAACCTCCATTCCGTCGAAGATAGGGGGAGAGCATTGAAGATTTCGGAGTGCGCCCTCGGCAGTCTGGCTAACAAGCTGACCTTGGCGGAGATTCTCAACGAACAGAAAGAAACCCTCATTGGCTTCGACAAGATACGACTGCAGGCCGCTGCTCTCGAGAAGGATTCGAGCATTGGAGACAGGGAAGTGGTTTTCGATGTAACGGGCCCAGCCACGAGCAGCTGCTTGAATGTGCTCTTCTTCGCTGATTCTTCGCCAGCCAATGCCGAGATGCAGAGTGAAGTTATCGACCAAGGGTCCCTCAATGGCAGGCTTGGCTTCATGTTTCAAGGGGGAGGTGCTGACTGCAGATGCGCTTGAACGAGTAGGAGATACACGCTGCAACTTTGGGTTTCTGATCAAGGAGCGCGCCTCTTTGATGGCGGCTTCCTCGGCAGCCTTCTTCTCCTCAACCCAGGTGCCAGATTGACTGCTCGCATCTGTGATATAGCGGGTGCTCTTCTTGATCAGGGTCATGCCAGGGCCGTAGATCCATTCCTCCTCAGGCTCTTCGACGGGCAGGGACTTGATTTCAGGCTCAAGGTTGTCGGAAGCCTCATCCCGGGAACGCTTTCTACCAGCTGCAGTAGGGCGGGCAGGCCGAACAGATGCAAACTGGCTCGGCACAGGTGCAAATCGAGGTGGTGTGTGGTGTCCGAAGCTTGCCATGCACATGGAATGGTGGGCAGGTTGGGGAGATATGGTAAGGACAGGAGAGGAAGAGAATTGAGATCTGAAATACGACATTGTGAAAAGCGCTTCTGGGGAGGAAACTGGAAGGAACTGGAGTAATTGGTAGGTTAGTAGTCAGCGATGTCACAAACCATCTATAGCGTCTTCGGGACACGCTGTGGTGATGAGTTCCCTTGAACTGAGACGAGAACGCTGAGATGAAGGATGAATTTGAGTTGAACAAGATCGTCGGCGAGATGAGCCTGATGATGAGTGAGGAAGAATGAGGTGTGAGAGTAAGACGCGGTAATGTCGGCCAACAAAAGGCACGAGGTGAAGGGTACGCGACAGGTGAGGTTAGGTAAGAGGATGTTGTTGTGAGGTCGTGGGACGTTTGACCAAGAGACCAAGTAAGACTAATGGATGGAGCGATGTCTTGTGATGGATTGTGTGAAGGAGGAGGAGGAGGAGGGGAGGAGAAGAGGGAAACAGATTAACGGAAGAAGGGGATTAAAAGCTGCAAAAGATGCGAGGGGAGGACTGGTAAAAGAACCTCTGACGAGAAGGGGCGTGAGTGCGAGTGGCTCTTTACCCCAGGTTGAGGTGCTCTTTAACCACCAACCCATGCAGCCTCACTCCGATCTCCAACAGCTGCGAGAGTTAGCACTGTACGTTGGTCTCGCGAGCGGCGAAATCCGCGAAGTGATACTCTAAGCAGATACCCGCACGCCCGAGAGAACCACTCGTGGCTATCAATGGGCTGTATCAGGGCGGGCAGGCCGCAGCTGGGTCCGTGCCAAAACCTCGGCACACAGTGTGCACGCCATCAGCTTATCGCAAACCTGCCGGCCCTAAATGTGGCCTAGCCTAGAGCTAAGACGGTTTGCGGCGCCATGTACGTACCGTTTGATGGTAAGCTCTAATTCGCGCTTGACCCCTTCTGGATTGCGTAATTGTTAGGGGTCTCAAGGCCGTAAGGGGCATGGCAGCCCGGCGGGTCTCGAGCATATCCCGCACGTGCATCTGGTTGGATGGCCAACGTTTTGGCTTAATCTGGGCTTGGCTTTCAGTTGCCCCGTGCCACTCCGAGCCGAGCCCAGCTCAGCCAAGTTTTTAACCTGTGATCCGCTGCCAGTCATTGACCAATCTTGCCCACAGGATGACCCAGCCAGATCCACACAGCTTCCGCCCAGTCCGAGTCAGTTTACTTCCGACGCCTGGACGCTCATCGGAAGTTTATAGTTCCGAACCCGCTTACATGTACGTACCTACCCTGAGAAGCAGGTGGAACCTGCTGTACCTATAAGTGGGTACAAAGCTACCTCAGGCACAACAGGCACATCAGGTCCGGCCAAAGTTTGTTCGACTGGAATTTGCGTTGCCGCGAGAGGCTGGAGCCCCCGGAGCCGGACCAACAGAAAATTCGGCCAGCGTCTGCAAGGCGGAGGGGTCAATGTGCGCACCCGTCAACTACAAACGATCACCATCGATCCTGATCAGTTACCGGGAAACCAGCAATTGCAGGAGGAATTTTCCTGTAATTGATGTGGTCTGACTGAAACTGATTGCACAGCCAAGTATCCCGATGATATTAAATACTAAAGCTCGACATCGTGATGCTCTCCCAGCAACCCACAATTGCCGTGACATTTCACTTGGTTGGTGTTGAATTGACAAGACTGATCCTCGTCCCCCTTGAACCTTCGCCGATGCTGTTGACCACCTGACATCATGACATATCTCGGCAAATCACATATTGTCGGCATTTTCACTGCCTCCGTACAGACCCTGAAACCCTGGGGTTCTCAACCCTACCGGGCTAGTATTGCGTCCAGCACGTGTTCTCCTTACCGCGACCGGCGCATCGTCTGTCTCGAATCTTGCCCGTCGTCCTCGAACTGGTGCCGTGTAAGCTCCGTCAAACCGGCTTTGATGACGCGCTTCTGGTAGCTGTCTCGGGGTGCGAGGCTGTTCTTGGACGGGAAGGCGATCACTATACACTGGCAAATGCCTCCGGTGAGGTGTGGCGTTCAGTAATTCAGCAATTGCAGAGGTCGTGATCTCAGTATCTCTTGGAGATCTCACAAGTTCGACCGAGTTCTGTGACTGCTCGCTGGTAGATTCTTCGTCCGAACCATGTGGTGAAATACCAAGCTGGGACAGCGCATCAGCTTACTGCTTTTCAGGTTTGACACATTGTATATGATTCAGATATCTTGAACCACGATTCGAGAGTGCCATTGACAGTCGACAATGCCACCGAACTGGACAGGTCATGCGAAAGGATGGTACTAACAACTCTTGCCAGAAGGTGCTGCACATGGTTGTGCTCGTCCTCGTCTTGCTCGTGATCTTCGTTAGTGGGGTTATCAAGCCGAGTGCGGACGGGCAAGGGGCCAATATCCGTGTTTCTGTCGACAGCTGTGAATTGTCATTGTCCGGTTCATTCTTTGTGGTACAATATCATCAGTGTCTTCCGAATGACTTACTCAGGCCTGGCCGCTGGCGGATAACCAGCCTATGTTGCTCTGAGCCTTGAGGCAAGTTATTGACATCATGATCAGAATCCACGTCTAGCATGAGTTCGCTAGACGTGTTAGTGTCGTAGTCAAACACAGGCTCTGGTAAAGATAATTCCTCTTCGCCGTCTGTCACATCATGGCTGGACAAAGTACGCGTTTCTTGTCCAGCGGTTGGTTCAGTGGTTGGTACTGCTAAGCGTGTCTTAAGGGCATGTTCGAGGAGAGTCTCTTTTTGTTTGGGTGACTTGAGGCCAACCCGTTCTCTTTTGGGGTGTTGACGGAATGCGAGATATTTTCTATAACGACTGCGGCGCTCAGCGTCGTTGAGTTCGCGGGTAGAGATGATGATCGTGGTAGGTTGAAGTCGAAACATCTTGAGGGGACAATGAGAAAGACCTTGCTGATAGCAACAGGATGAAGCTGTTCGCGAACATCGAATTCCCAGGTATTCACGCAACTAGTCTCCCCTGGACCTTCCAACCGAAGTCTTTCATGACTTCCCTAATCCAAGTAGGTGACTTAGGTACCTCCCATCTTACTGGTACTGCCTTAATAGGTAGGTTGTAGCTATAGTACTACCTTAGTAGGTATATCGGGACGACGTCGCGGCGACATGGGAAACATCCTTCAACCCTGCTCCTGTAGGGTAAGGCTGCGGATGATTGAACTGTCGACTAAGATTACCTGCTTAGGTAGGCAATACAACGACGGTTGCTGTTCTCCAACAGTGCGCAAACCTCGATATGTCTATACATGTTACGCGACCACATATTACCAGTGCCTTGATTCACACGAAGACGTATCCTATTTCTGATACGAGGTGCTGCGCCGCGTTGAAGTAACAGAGTGGCAAAGGTGGCATGAATAGATATGCAACAAGGAGGGATTCGCAAGCTTCATATCTGCCACAACGCAGTTGCAATTATGTACCTTGATTTTTTATTTTACATTTGGCATTACTTACTAAGCGAAACAATATTTTTAACCACCACAAGAAATAAGCAGATCGATGTAATGGTTTATGAGACTGGTGACCACAGGAACTTCTACGTCTCCTGGCAAGGTACCTTTCTATAGTTTCAAACCTGTCCATAATCCACAAGAAAACATCCATTGGTAAATAGCAGTCCACAGCAAGAGAGCAAGGAGCGCATACAACCTAATAAACTGGGTTGAAACAGGCTGAATACCAGTCTTACCAGAGACCCTCGAGAGCACGGTTCAGCACCATGCGTATCCGCATGCACCTTGTGATTTGTGGTAAATCTATTTTCGGCGTCTTATGATTACAGTACATAGCCGTATTGAGTTCGATATCCCTGACAAGGCCTGGGTCAGAGATGCCTTTGCTACATAATACGATTTCGAGTGAGAACAGCATGGGCTAGTGGGATTATCTACCTAACATAATTAACCACTACTCCGCCCGCCCCCCTACTCTGCCTACTTAGGGATAGTCTTAATA
>JABCKB010000451.1:0-82266 GCA_013184455.1 Fusarium continuum
AGATAATAAGGCTTTTAACGCATAGAAAGAGCTACCGCAAGCAAATATCTAAGCTTAGATAGAGAGGATTCCTTATTATATTAGAAAAATCATAGAGCTTGAAGGAGGGAATGAATATAAGGAAGGCAGGGATTATCCCCTGTAAAATTAAGCTATTTTGAGGTATCTTTGCTTTTGCTGTAATGTGGCTGATTTTAGCGCGGGATAAAACTTTCTGGCCCGACCTCCGTAGATTTAGGTCTAAAATCGAATAAAGTTTTAGTATGCGTACTTTATTCCATATTACCATTTGCTTAAGTACTGTATATTATCAACACTGCAGGCTCCCGTCCAAGCGTTCCAGCCTGGAGGCTACCTAAGTAGAGCCGAACCGCACAGTTGGAAATGGATGGATCCGCATCTACCTTGATCAACAAACAATACCAACATCCCACTTTCACTTCCAATAACTCAATCCTATATATCATTCTGCCGGGAAAAGGCATCAACTGTAGCTTATGCTCGGCATTCGTCCAACTCTTAGAGCGAGGCGTTCCCTGTTGGATCTCATCCGCGCCAGAGGCGAAGAAGACGACAACAATAACGGCAACCATCGAGAAAGAGGTAGCGACAGTGACGACGAAAGCGCAAGCTCAAGCTCTAGGGGCTTCAGCAGCCGTTCCAGCGAGAGCTTCAGTGAAGCAGCCCCTACGCCGCCCGCTAACGTCGCTGCTCGAGACCCCACCCGCCAAGCATCGTCATCGTCTCGGCTCCACTCTAGAGCTGGGAAAGCTGCTCGTGCTGCTGCTCTAGCGTTGGCGGATGTAGCTCGTCAAGTGCCTCTGCCAAACTCTCCACCACCATCTCCGTCTCCGTCTCCATCTTCATCAACACCTCAACCTCCATCTCGACCGCCTCTTTCGTCCTACCCCTCCCCCGGTCCGACATCGCCTTGCATCCGGCCTCTGTCGCCGTCTTCTTCTACCTCTCCTCATCTTGAGATCGATAACGCGCCAGTTTCGCCGCCCAAGATGCCTCCCGTGCGTTGATTCCCGACCTCCCCAAGCTTGCTTGCATGTCCTACGCCCGATGCTTGCTGGCCACCCCGTGACGACGCGGCGCACACTGCCCTGTTAGTTGCTTGAGGCTGACATGCGTGTTTCTGCAGAAAACAACAAATGCTGCGAACAACAGCAGCAAGACCAACGAAGACGATGGATTCAAGACTGGTACGTTCAAATAAATCTTTGGTTCCAAGGTACCTTGCGGTGTCGCTAACACTATCTACAGGTAAAATCTACTCCATCTCAGGGTCAGTACTTCCAGATTCTCTCAACCTCACGATTCGTCATTTCCTCCGAAACATATTCTATGATGCTAGATCACCGATACCCAACATGTTATGCTGACTCTTTCCAGTCCTGTCGTCATCGCCGAGGACATGATTGGTGTTGCCATGTACGAGTTGGTCAGTTGCAACCATCCATCACCGTCGTGACCCGCCATAATCTAACTGAATAACCTTGCAGGTCAAGGTAGGACACGACAACCTCGTCGGTGAGGTTATTCGAATCAATGGCGACCAGGCCTCTATTCAGGTTTACGAGGAGACATGTACGGCAGCTTATGATGAATCTCCAAGGATAACAAGCTAATCCCCTCCGTAGCCGGTGTCAAGGTCGGTGACCCCGTCAACCGTACCGGAAAGCCCTTGTCCGTCGAGCTCGGTCCCGGTCTGCTCAACGGTATCTACGACGGTATCCAGCGTCCCCTCGAGGCCATTTCCAAGATAGCCAATTCTATCTACATCCCCCGCGGTATCGCCGTCCCTGCCCTAGACCGCGAGAAGAAGTGGGAGTTCACACCCTCCGTCAAGGTCGGCGACCACCTCTCTGGAGGTGATGTTTGGGGTTCTGTCTTCGAGAACTCTTTCCTTGCCACTCACAAGATTCTGTTCCCTCCTCGCGCCCGAGGAACCGTTACCAAGATCGCCTCTAAGGGCGAATACACCGTTGTCGACAACATCCTCGAGGTCGAGTTCGATGGCAAGAAGACCGAGTACCCTATGATGCAGTCATGGCCTGTCCGAGTGCCCCGTCCCTCCAACGACAAGAAGTCGGCCGATCAACCCTTCATTGTCGGCCAGCGAGTCCTCGACGCCCTGTTCCCCAGTGTTCAGGGTGGTACCGTCGCCATTCCCGGTGCTTTCGGTTGTGGAAAGACTGTTATCAGTCAGTCTGTGTCCAAGTTCTCCAACAGTGACGTTATTGTTTATGTTGGTTGCGGTGAGCGAGGTAACGAGATGGCTGAAGTCTTGAAGGATTTCCCTGAGCTCACCATCGAGGTCGATGGTCGCCAGGAGCCTATCATGAAGCGAACCACGCTCATTGCCAACACATCCAACATGCCCGTCGCTGCCCGAGAAGCCTCCATCTACACAGGAATTACTGTGGCCGAGTACTTCCGGGACCAGGGTCTCGACGTGGCCATGATGGCTGATTCCTCTTCCCGGTGGGCTGAGGCTCTTCGAGAACTTTCAGGTCGTCTCGGAGAGATGCCTGCCGATCAGGGTTTCCCCGCTTACCTGGGTGCCAAGCTTGCCTCGTTCTACGAGCGAGCCGGCCGTGTCCAGACGCTTGGTTCTCCTGAGCGTGAGGGCAGTGTCAGTATCGTCGGTGCCGTCAGTCCCCCTGGTGGTGATTTCTCGGATCCCGTCACTACATCTACTCTGGGTATCGTGCAGGTCTTCTGGGGTCTCGACAAGAAGCTTGCCCAGCGAAAACATTTCCCTTCCATAAACACCTCGGTCTCTTACAGCAAGTACAACAACATCTTGGATAAGTACTACGAGAAGAACTACCCTGACTTCCCCCGACTCCGTGACCGCATCAAGCAGCTTCTCTCCGACTCCGAGGAGCTTGACCAGGTCGTGCAGCTTGTCGGAAAGAGTGCCCTGTCCGATCCCGACAAGATTACGCTGGACGTTGCAGGCCTAATCAAGGAGGATTTCCTGCAGCAGAACGGTTACTCAGACTATGACCAGTTCTGCCCCATCTGGAAGACGGAGTGGATGATGAAGCTCATGGTGGGCTTCCACGACGAGGCCCAGAAGGTTATTGCACAGGGTCAGAGCTGGGCCAAGGTACGAGAGGCCACTTCGGACCTGCAAGCCAAGCTGCGACAACTCAAGTTCGAGGTGCCTACCGACGGTCAGGATGTGATCTCCAAGAGGGTAAGTTTCCTGTTTGCAGTCTGTGATATGTGCGTTTGCTGACACGGCCTTTAGTACGAGGAGATTCAACAGAAGATGACAGACAAGTTTGCTGCTGTCATGGACGAGTAAGACAAGACCAATCTTGCATTACTGGTTGTTGCTGTCTTGGAGCTATAGATGTGTCATGTTGGGGGATAGGCCAGAAGATGGCCGGTATTCGATTACTGTCTGCGCCGCCCCGTATTCTAGTGTATTCACTCAATATCAATTTGTTCGAAGTACGAAATAGATGCTATCTTTCTTAATACTGATCTAGCATCATGAGTCGTTCATGAGAGGATTCGTCGGGTGGGTCAATGTGAGGTTAAAGGTTGAAGGATGTGCTGATGTGGGGCTCATGCAAGTTATTCTCAGGGTCAACTTTGAACGAGGATATTCTCATAGTTACAACTATCGAAGCTTTATGCCAGTTTGAAATTTACTCATTCATACAATCTCATATCTATCTAGAATACGACCATACTCACTCTAATAAGACCCCAATACCTCCAAACTGTCTCATCTTACTCCCACCTCTCATTCAACCCCTCACTCCCCGAATAATGTCCGAAGAACTCCAAGACGAAGTCGAAGCCATCAACTCAATCTACGGCGAAGGCAGCCTCATCCCAACAGAAGATGACACCTCCGTCTTTATCCTCAACCTCCCTGGTGACGCCTCCTCACTCCGTCTCAAGTTCCCCGCAGAATACCCTTCCAGCGCCCCCAGCGTCCTCGGCACTCACCACAGCTCCGGCGGCGTAAAAGGCGCTGGCGCTCGTGACCTAGCCCTCTTTCGCAACTCTCTAGCAGAGGTCTTTCAAGAGGGTTTAGTGTGTCTATTCGATGCAGTCGAGGAGTTTACACGGCGTGCGGAGGAGCAGAGACCTGAGCCCGAAGAAGCTGAGCCGCAGGCTGTCTCGACGCCTGAGGAGGAATACTACGAAGAACCAGATTTTCCCCCTCCGGAATGGATACTCTCAGAGCCCGTCACAGACTCCAAATCAACATTCATAGCACACGTCGCGCGCGTAACATCACCCGATCAGGCGCGCTACTACGTACAGCTACTCCTGGCATCAGACAAGCGCATCCGCAGTGCCGCGCATAATATGACAGCGTGGCGCATCCGGGGTCCCGGCGCCGCAAGCTTTCAGGACTGCGACGACGACGGTGAGGCGGCTGCGGGTGGAAGATTGCTGCATCTGATGCAGGTCATGGACGTCTGGGATGCCATGGTGGTGGTGACGAGGTGGTACGGCGGAGTTTTGCTTGGACCTAGAAGGTTTGCGCTCATCAACGCTGTAGCGAGGGATGGGTTCGTCAAGGCTGGCTTGGTCAAGGATGAGAAGCAGGAGAAGAAGAAGGGGAAGTAGATGACATGGTATGGGAGACTTATTGGTGATACGACCAAAAGATCTCACGTGAACATAACGTGGTACAAAGAGACGGAACACAGCATCAACGAACGAGTGTTGCACTATCGTGGTATCAATATGGATCTCAAATACACCTCCCCAGGAAACGCCAGCCAGACAAGAAATCCAAGCCGCCCGCCATCCAGTTCTCGGAATATCCAACAAAACACTTATCCTCTCACATCAGTTCTGCCATCCGACTGCTCAGCAAAAAAAAAAAGCAGCAAAAAAAAAACGCCGTCTCTGTTACGCCTTTGGTCAGCTGCTTGCAGACTCTGGACATTTCGTTGATTTACAATAATGTGGCATCTCTGTCCTTCTTCCAACATGCGGCTCGTGTCGAGTACACAAAACTACTGATCTTCGCTGAGTAAGGGTATCAAGATACCCATTGCTCTGACTGACTGTTCTTCTGAAAGGATCACAGCACCTGCCTGCGCCGTCGAGAGGTACGAGAGCTCGGAACTCTCCGCTATCTGTTGATCCTGCACGAGGATACCAGCGACACCGCATACAATACCCGTGGCCTCGAGGGGAAGACTCTTCAGGTCCAGGAAAATCGGTATCAGGCAGGCGTCGGTGTCTCCAACTAGCGAGTCGCCAAATATATCGAGCAGGTTCTTTTCGAGAAGGAGGGATGGCGGGTCGTCCTGAGCCAAGGTGACGGACATGAATCGAGGCTGCGAGACGAGTGCGGAAATGATACACGTGTATAGCTTCGTGTCGACGTTATCCGCCCAACTTGGTCGGCGACCGTTTCCGGTTGCGTGTCGGCTGATTGAAGGTCGTTGATGGGAGAAGTTTGCAAGCTGCGATGTTTCACGACCGGAGCATTGCACTAACTCGAGCGCTTCCTCAATACGAGGAGCCACATTCCTCTTCTTAAGTATGCCAAAAATGCGTGTCTGCAGCTCAGCAACATTGAGAGGAAGACCGTCATGGGGTGGAGAGGACGCAGACAGCCCAGCGCCCTGCTTTTGGCTGTTGGCAGCGGAAGTGATGAAGTTGGACTCATTGTCGGAAAGCTCGAAACCCTTTGCAATAAGGGACTTGACCACGTTCTCGCGCTCCTTAGTCGGGACTAGAATGAAGTCGGAGTAATAGGTTGTAATGAAGAAAATGGGAATACCAGCAAGGGCCAGCGGAGAGGTCAACTCCATGACACGGCCGCCTGCATCGAGTCCAGCACTGATAACGGAAAGTATCATGTAGGATTCTTTAGAAACGGAGACAGTTTTCGCAACGTCACGCGGTAAAGTCTTGAGGACTGGCTCGAAAACATTCTGGGCCCATGAGGTGTGGCAGACAACCGAGCACTCTAGAGGAGTAATACTGATGTTGAGAAAGCCATGCTGGCCATCAGACGTGAGTCCCTGTAGCTCGTACTCGGGCGAATCGCGCAAGCTTCCCGCGCCCTTCGACTGTGGCAGGAGTACTCGGAGGATAGGCTGAAGCAGAGTCGAGTAAAGGTTGAGAGGGATGTGAATCAGCGTGTACGTGCCATCCTAGAGCAGACAGGTCAGAATCGAGTAAACTTTTGGGCTACAGTACAATTCGATAACGTCGTCGCTGCCGGCGCCAAAAGGTTCCCGGCAATACCACAGTGTAAAGCTTTCTGCATAAAGGCCTAACACTTACAAGAAAGGATACCTGCGCGTTCATGATGAACGGCTAGCATTGGGAAGGTCCAGGGTCTTTGTACTACAGGGCCTGGTCAAGGGAAAGGCTGGACACGATTGTATTACGTCGCTTGCGGCAGGCTCAAACAGGTTGAAGCTGACGGTAAGTCGACGCGATGTAGAAGTCGAGTTTCTAACTCGATCATGAAGACGGTCTCGTCTCGTCTCAGTGTTTGGTTCGTTGCAAGGTTTGGGATAAGGTTGGAAGAGAAACAAGAAACAAAGAAGCGACCAATGTCCTTGAACCCGGTAAACTCTGATTTAGCTTAGAGGGTGCGAGCAAGATTTGAGTGTGTGAAGAGTTTTTGAAAGGTTGCGCAACAAATAACAAAAGAGATTGGGAAAGAATTAACTAGACGTAGGTCTAGACAATGGAGGGCGCGATAAGGGTAAACCCAGGTTATTAACTGTCTTCCTGATCTTACCTTAGAGTACTCCGTAACTTTCTGCTAAAAGCGTCGCTATCTTTGAGCCGAGCGGGAAGGGCACGTCCCTCGATCGAGCCGAGCCCTGTCTTCCAAGGACCAAGGTCCAACCAAGACCAGGTCCCGGCGCGTTGGCCAACTTCGGAACTATCTTAGTTGAGTTAGCGGAGTAGGTTGGGCTATGACGGCGGCAACGTTGACGGGCATCCATCCATGCAATGGTGGGGTTTTGATGAGTGCCAACTTAGCACGTAACTTACTGCTGCTGCTGCTGTAGTAGGACATTGACTTTTGACTCTCGGCCATTAACTTGGCTTTCGAACCCCCTGTTGGGAGCTAATCGTTAGCTTCTTACTCTGAGTAAGACATTTCGACATTGTCTTCGAGATATTCCTGGACATTGTGTTGACGGTTGACACACATTGATCAACATTCTCCGCGGGAGATAGACATGCTCGCGTCAAGAAAGCAGTTCGGAGGGCTGCTTGGTTGCAGATCTTCACCCAATGTCCGATACGTAGAGACACATTGTTAAGGTACGGCAAACCCTGAAAAGAAAAGTGCAGATGGCGTTTGTGAATGAGGTCCATGTGGTTTCACGACAGGGTCTTGAGAAGCGCATGGTCAAGGTAAGAAGAATCCATCAATCAATTGTGCTGCGACTCTCTACGCTTTGGGCAGCAGTTCCTAGAGAAGGTGACGCTGCGTCATGACGACCATGTTCTCACTACGTTGCCATCAAGAACAGACTTTCTCTTCGATATAAGTGCGTGACGATGGTCTCGAGATCGACTCGTAAGGTAGGATTCTGTGACAAAAAGGCGTCTTGATAGGTAGAGGAGCTCATATGCTACGGAAGTTGGTGCGTGGGGGGTCATTACAGGGGTGAGATGCCGTCCTTCATCCCTGGATTGAACTGGAGAGATCGGGAGACGACAAGGACCCTTGCACTGTACATACAAGGTGAACGGAGTCAAGTTCAAGTTCAAGTTCAAGACAACAACCACTTACTCTCATAGTAGCTGAGAGCTGGCTGAAGTTCTCGTGCATCATGACATAGGTATTCTAACCATATTGTGTCCTTTATCAGATCAAAATTGTCCGCCTGATGGAATCCGTCCGCTGAATCAAGTACATATTCTTTCAGCTCAAACACAGCAGCTTGGCGCAACCTCAATCTCTTGTTGGCCGTTGGTCCCGTCGAGTAAGCAAATGAGCCGTGAGCTTATACTACTAAAGTGATTATGCTAAGGTGAGTGAGTGATGACGATATGCTGATGCTGGTGTTTGTGAAGGGTGAAAGAGGCGAGCTCCACGATTCCTCGGTTACAGCAGGTGTGCCTTTGTGCCCTTCCTACCTAGCCTTGTAAGTGAGGCACCTAAGGGCATCCTTGGAAAGAAAAGTACGGGGTATCGTGGTTGCAATTAAAATGTGATGAGCAATGGAAGGCAGCTTGCTCACTAACACCTGCCTTGCCTTAGCTTTTCACCATCACATGGCCCGTTCTCTCAGACTGGAATTTCCCTTTTCTTCACCTGTGGACGTCACAATTCAGACTCATCATTTTTGATACCTAATCCCAGCTAAAATCAGCTCCAGCAACAAAAAGGACCCCTACTTACAGGATTCTGCGGCTATCCAATCTCGGAAACAACCCAGAAACCCCAGCTTTCGTGTACATATCCTACATCCAGCTTTAGATCGGTAAGGCCGAGACAATACGACAACATCCTCCATGATCCCACCAATATTGGCTTCGCCGCCGACTCGCATTCAAACCGAAACTTGCATCACTGTACCAGTACGTACAGCACACGAACTGAGCTTCTCGGCGTCAGCTGCCCCTGGACCGACCTGCACACGCTGCCTTGCTTTCAGCACCGACAGGAGAGTGATCTGAGGCCTG
The DNA here is from genome assembly GCA_013184455.1 of Fusarium continuum. Lineage (NCBI taxonomy): Eukaryota > Fungi > Ascomycota > Sordariomycetes > Hypocreales > Nectriaceae > Fusarium > Fusarium continuum. The sequence goes on from JABCKB010000451.1 coordinate 8,662, forward strand.
AACCTATCAGCTACGCCTCAAATCCCGTATTGCGGAACCTCAATTCTGAGATCAATAATCGGATCGTTGCTTAGCACCCTCAAAGCAGGCCCGTCGCCGCCGCCTTGCATGGCTCTCGCCCTGCTGCACGCGTCTAAATACGGCTGCCCTTGAGCCGTCTCATCTCGGTGGACGACAACACGACGCCTTGGAGATCTCACTGAATGATTAATGTGCCTCTACATGCGTCGGGTGATGTAAGTTACCCCACGATAGCTGCCGTTGCAGCGGGCGCAGCTATCGCCAAAATTCTAGGTTCCAGAGGCCCTAGACCCCGGCCTCTTCTGGTTCCCTTGTCTCGCTTGTCAATGGCTTGCAGATGGCACCATGAACTCGTGATCCACTGCGTGACCTCCTGCCAGTATGGCTTTGCATTCAGGTATTCGCATCACGGACCTGTCGCTCTGCTCGTCCCGCCTGCACCAAGAGTGACGCAGTCCATGTCACGCTATCAACTTCCGGCTGAAGGGGGAACCATGACGAAGTTGACCTGCCGATTGCGACGACACTAGACTGCCGACTACTGTACCTACAGGGGCAGCTCATGGTTCTCTTGTCAGGTCACTTTAGCTATCAAACGAGCAACTACGTATCACACCTACACAGGTAGTTATCGTTGGCGGTCCTCAAAAATGAATGTCCCTATTAAGTTAGTTAGTGCCTATCAGTGAAAAGGGGCATCTGTGTGGGACGGAACGCCAAGTGGGTTACAGTACGTGATAAAGGGTCCTGCCTGGGGGATGGGGCTTACATCTCAGCATATCGTAATGTAATTCAGACAGACATTTGATAGCTACTTATGGTCTGGCTCATTGGTGACGGAAACGTAGCCCGGAAAGAACCAAATATTGAACAGCTGCTCGGGACAACATATTTCCCGATCTTATTGGCCCTGCTGATCGACCCAAGAACTTCCTGTCCTGTCATCAATCTTCAACAGGATGCTCATGCATGACATCGCTCGTCTGGGGCAGACAGCCCAACAACCGCCTCAGCCGACCGATTGCCAACTTTAGTTGCTCCTCCCGTTCCATCAACGCCAGAGTGGGAGAGCTTGTTTGGCTGCCAGGTACCGACGTCTAACACAACTTCTGGCATCATAGCTAGGTACCTAGCCATGTATGTTCTTTGTGTCCTTCAGAGATGTGGTAGAGGTTGAGCACAGCACTACAGCACTACAGCATCATATTTCTTGAGACAGCTCAGGTCTTTCCTGTTACGAACTAGCTAAAAGTTTAACTATCGTTTAACTCCTACAACGACCAGGTTTCTTGGGCTCTGTTCATAGTCAAACACCGTCTCGACCCACGCATGACGGACGAGATCGTCGTGTTCTTTGAGGAACGTCCACCGGTCCGATACAATGAGGGATTCGACTGCCATCGCGCTGAACGCCATAAGGCTCCAGACGGCGCAGAGCTCCTTCTTCCGTGGCAAATACAGCGCTTCATATCGCTCGATCTCTTCATCTGTGATGTCGCCCATCTTCTCCTGCATCACTTCTGCATACTGTTTGTACTCGTTGTTGGTTGTAAGTTTCTGCACTGCCCCGCGGACATAGGACCTGAATGATCCATAGCAGCTCTTTCGGAGTGATCCAATGATGACAGGATTTGTGCTGATGTCAAAGGGGCTCCCGCTGTCATCTTGACCAGAGGCTGCAGTATCTGTCTGTTGGCCATCTGCATGCCGCACCTTTTTAACCACGCCTCGGTCGAGGAACATCTTTTGCAAAACTGCTCTGTAAAAGTGCCGTGAGAAAAATCCTGCGCTCTCCTTCTCGGTCCAGTTTTGCGGCGCTTGACAGGCCATCATGCGAGCCGTAATGTTCAGCCGCACACCATCTCCCTGGTATGTCGAGAACTTCTGGCTCATTGGAAATCCCTGCGGATCATGCTTGTCTGACTCTCGGACAAGCCGACCGTTGACAGCTTGGAGAGTTGGCCTCAAAAAAGCATGCTTGTAGGTTGGCGGACCAAGTTTCTCAGTCATCAGGTTGTAGCAGCATCCCACAATGGCCACAGCTCGTATGGCTGGGTTGAGAACCAGAGAACGGATTCCAAAGTGCGACAAGTTTCCACAAGAGTGGATTGACATGGCCATCAAGCTCAAGTCCTTCTTTTCGACTTCCGATGGGTCTCTGGTGTGGATTTGAGCAATTACATCGCCCAGGTCGCCGCTGTCCAACCGACCTGAGATGTACTGAACAGATCCTTTGCCTTGTTCCACTGTATATTCTGCCTCAAGCTCTCTGACGGGTCTAAATTCGAAAGCTTCATCTCCTGCTACCTCGCGAATAGCCTTAGCCAAGGCTTCCGGATCGTCTTGGGCATCAGGCCCTCGTGCTTCAAGGATCTTTGTCCAGAGCTTCTTATTCCTCATCACCTTTGGCTTGACAGCCAATCCAGAAGACATGTCAAGGCCTCTTGCTGCCGTAACGTTGTTTTCTCGTCCCTCGACGGCTACCACGTGCCTGTTATAGGGCTCACTGGCCATAGCTCGGCCAAGGTAGTTTTGACCACTTCCAAAGTCAACGTAGTGAGATATCTCATTTCCGTACTGCTCACTGATGTCGTTGGAAAGACGGGCGAGGTAGTCTGCGAAGTTGGTGACTTCATGGGTCTTCTTTACGTTCATGCCCACAGCTACTGAGCGTGGCAGGGCGGGCAGCTTTTCTGCAGTGGGCGTGAATGACCGACCAAGTGATAAATGACGGACTGTTCGAATATACTCGATAAGACTCTCCGGCGGTCGCTTTCCGTCGAATTTGAGATTGCCCAGATCATCCCGCATGAGAAGGTCTAAAAACTCCATGAGACTGCTGGAAAGGATAAAAGAGTGCCACTCCTTAGGTATGGCGTAGTGGAAGAGACCAGGTTCGATAGTGAAGAAATCGAGAATATGAACACCACCACAAAGGATCTGAAAGGTCTCAGACGTTCGAACAAACTTGAGAAGCTCATCGATATACTCCTCAGGCGAGGAGAAATCGCCATTGAATGGTAGTGGTTTCTCAGGTATCATCTTGAAGATGTGTATTCGGTTACCCTGGAGTGTTGTCAGTCACAATACCTCGCTAGAGCTTGGTATTTGCGCTTACGAACTATTGGATTCGTTGTGTCGAATCCGACATGTGTTTGTTATACTAACTTATTAAAAAAGAACCACAAGATTCTGCCGAATAAGTGTGTCGGTGGTCTTCAGAATAGAGTTAGATCGTTACCTTTAACCGGCTAAGGAAAACAACTGAGTGAACCGATGTTTCCAGATGACCAGACAGAGATAGAAAGAAAGTTTCAACCTCGCTCAAAATGGCCTCAAGATATGTATTTGATTCAAGTTTTGTGAGCCACAACCATCCTTCTTAGGTTTTGGTGTGTGGGACGAATTTTCAGGTGAGTCTCGGTATGAACCCAAGGGGTACGTACCGGTGAGTTCTCACCGAGGGCTCCCGGGTAAGCTCAACTGCAGGGTCCAGGCAACGTCATCCCCTCCAATCTTCAATGCCGCAGCCTTGCGACATACTTTGAACCACCTGGCTTCTCGTTCATCAATTCCACTCCTTCGTCGCAAAGCCACGTAGAATCGTAGCCCATCACTCTTAATACGCATGGTTACTTCAACACCACCAGGATGATGTCCTCCACCAACGACGAGGACCCCTTCCTCCAGGTCCAGCAGTACGACTTCACCCCTACAACGTTCAGCTGTCAATACTAATTTCCGCGCAGAGATGTCCTCAACCAGATGGCCAATGCCCGGCCACTGTTCGCCTCATACCTCCGAATAAGATCCCTTTCTACAAACGCCAAGTCCCCTGAACTCGCCTCCGCTCGCTCCGACCTCGAATCCGCCCTCTCCTCCCTTGCCGACGACCTCGCCGACCTAGTTGCCTCCGTCCAAGCCGTCGAGTCTGAACCCTCGCAGTTCGGCCTCTCAGCACATGAAGTCACGCGCCGAAAGCGTCTTGTCCAAGAGGTTGGCGGCGAGATCGACGACATGCACGATGAACTCGCCAAGAAGGTCGACGCGAGCGACCTGCCTGACCCGAATGCGTTTGCCATTGACGGCGATGGTGAGGACAACTACGCCGAGTTTGAACAGCAGCAACAAATGGAGATGATGCACGAGCAAGATCAGCACCTTGACGGTGTGTTCCAAACGGTGGGCAACTTGCGCCGGCAAGCGGATGATATGGGCAGGGAGCTCGAGGAGCAGCGCGAGATGCTAGAGGATGTGGATAATGTAGCCGATCGCGTCGGCAGTCGGTTGGCAACAGGTGTTCAGAAGCTGCAGTACGTGATGCGACAGAATGAGGATCGTTATAGTAGCTGCTGTATAGCGGTTCTCATATTCGTCCTCATTTTACTGCTGATTCTCCTCCTGATTCTATAGCGCATATTTCAAAGGGGGATAAAGAGATGGATGCACAGCTCCTTTGTTGGAGCGTTTATGACACTGTTAAATCTGGGTAATAGGAGTTTGGGCTGGGGAAGCTACTTTCACGACTGCTCATACGCATCGGTTAAGAATTTCCTTTCTTTTTCCATCTTTTTCATTTATATATGTACGCTAGAAGGATAGATAGAGAGCAGTAGCAGATATCTGCTCCAACGGCGTCCTATAATCTAACAAGTCCACCAAACACCTGCCATTCTGCTAAAGCCGTAATGCCTTGTGACTGTGCATAATGCAGCGACAGAGCAGTCTTCAATTTCCTTAAACCCCTCTTGCAGTCCCGGCCGGGATCTTTTTTTTACTTATCTTTTGGTTCGTACAACAGGGTGTCTTTCACCCCTAAGCCAAGATCAACCCGGAGTCGGTCTTGAGCACATCCGCCAGTGCGGCCAGAGAGCCAGCAGCCGTGGCATTTTGGGGTGCTTTCTTTGGGAATTCGATGAGCGCAAGTCGTAACGCAGCCAGTGCTGCGTTGCCGTAAAAGTTGAGGAAGCGCTGCTCGTGGCCCTGTATCATGGACCGCAGCACGACATATTGGGTGTTTGACGTCTCGTTGGGTGGTGAGTTGACGATGTAGGCGAGCGCTTTCCAGTAGTTTGTCGGTGGGTAGGGGTTTTTCTTGGATGATTTGCTAAAGTCTCTTAGAGATAGCGAAGCGAAGCCGGCGCCCAATCCCGTCATCCTATCGTTGTGACTTTGCTCAGTAATCCACGATGGCCCGTCCTTCTTCCAGCCGATGGCCATGCGGCCGCGTTCTGTCTTGTCGTTACCCCTGTGACCGAATAAAACAGGACACACTATTCGGTATTTGGCCATGAGAATATCGATCAATGATTGGCCTCGCCAGTGGAATTCCTTGGTTGAAAAGATGTGGGCTGCAAAGACACCGACAGGGTCTGCGGCTTTGGGGTTTGCGCCGCCTTCGTTAATGAACTGGTTCACAATACCCTTAGCGCAGATGTTGATGAGATAGATGAAGAGTGAGGGCAGGGTGGCATCATTATTTAGGGAACCTTCCGCAGGCTCTCTCTTATCAACAACAAAGAGATTGACATCAACAGGGGGACTCGGGACTCTGCCCTCGAGAGCCTCTTTGAGTGCAGCCGTAATTTTACTGATCTGGACGACATTAGAGATTTTCTCAAAATAGTGGCTTCAAACTTACAGGTTGCGCATTTGCTCCCTTCCCGCCTGTCAGTTGACCAATAGCTACCCGAATTTCTCGTCGAGAAGCGCCCAGTTTGCCTTTGAGGGGTGAGCCAGCGACCTTTGACTGTGCTTGTAATTCTCTCCGTAGTATCTTAAGCTGTTGGTGGATCTGGGTATATCGATCGATACTGGGAGCCGGCGTAGATTGCGTAGGCTGAATGGCTGGCGCGGCAGGCTTAGCTGCAGGCTGAGGAGGGACTGAAGCAGCTAGGACTGCAGGATGTGTCGCCGCTCCATTCGGTTTCTGGAATGGGCTTTGGGAAGATGGTTGTGTGGAAGTAAATGGGTTACTCGATTTGTTTTGAGAGAAAACCCCAGCGGTAGCAGGAGCTGAGGCTGAAGCTAATGCGGGAGAGGGTGTGGGCTTCTTTGTCTCAGTAGCGGGTGTCGTCGATGGTTCGGGCTGTTTTGTCTCCTTGACTGGTGTCGTGCCATTCGTCGTCGTTGTCGTCTTCGAGGACTCTAGTTTTGCTAGGGTTGGTGGTTGCGGCGCTGGCTCTGGTGGTAGTCGAGGTACCGTCTTCGCCTTGAGTTCCCGAAGCCTCTTCTCCTCTGCGACCACGGCTGCTTCAGCCTTGAGTCTCTCTTCCTCCCTGCGCTCTTCAGCAACGATGCGCTTGTGCTCCTCCTGCAGCTCATGGAGCTCATAAACTCGTATAGCCGCCTGGCGTACGCGATCATGCTCTAGTTGTGCCGCCGCTAGAGCATCTCGGTGGTTGAGCTCATTGTTTCGTGTATCGAGGAGGAAGCTTGCGGCGATATTGCGCTCAGGGCTTGAGAGCAATTGACTCTGCCTCACAGGCGAGGAGAATGTCATGTTTGACGGCAAATGGCTATTGCTTTCGTTATCGACACAGCATCTAGACTGAAAATGAAGGTCTTCGAATTTTGAAGCAAGATTTGCTGATTTTTCAGACCAGCAAAAGGAAAGTTTCTTTTAAGCTGTCTATAGAAAACCGACGGCGGAATCGCGTTAGATTTGAATGTAGAGTTTTGTTTTTGGACCGTGATAACGCAGCCCTTGGCAAGAGGCTGGATGTCGATCATCAAAGCATTGTATACGTACTAGTGAGCATTGAAAGAACTACCTAAGACTAAGCTAAATAAGGCGTAGTCAAGACAGTGCAAAGGTGGCAGATCTCGGCCCGCTAAAATAAAGTCCCGAGGGCAGCCACATGCAGTTGAGTCGGCGGGTTGAGCCACACATCAGGAGCCACGGGGGACGTACTTGTCCTAGGTTTAAACTAAGAGCTCCCGTCTGGACCGCGTCGTGAGACATGACCTTGACACTACCATGTTACCCTGTAAGGTCATAGGGAACAAACAGAGGGAAGAGGATACTCTCTGAATAAGGAACGCAACCGACAATGCGGTCTGCGATCCATAACAGGAATAGTGATCAACGGTAGCAGCGTGTCAGCGGCGGACGACATGACTATCTGGGGATAACTGTGCTTCTGGGATTGGCCAAGAACAGCTGAAGCAGTTGACCTGGAGCTTTGAGACGAGACGAGGCACGATGGATCAGCCCGACTGAAGGGTTGCATTATCGGTGGTCCAAATCTAGAACATCCATGGGTGTGATTCACTGCCCGTGGGCCGGGCCGTTGCTGGTCATTTTGTGTAGGGTACCTCAGTTAAGCTCCATTTGAGGTATGCGGAAGTTGACGTCAAAGCCTTTGGAAACGTTTTGGGTTATTTGAGACTAAGAGGGAAATGGCCTGGATCATAGAAGTTGATTTCGGTTGATGGCTTTTCGCGACAGGGCTTGGATTGACAGGTGCCCTAAAACTCTGTATGTGGCAGGCAGAATGTTTGTACGCGTGCTCTCACCTCGCCTGTTCTAGGAGGACCAAGCCCACAACGTTGAATGGAATAAGGAAGAGACGCATGTTTTAAGCGCCCACAGCAATCCTTGTATCAACTGCTATAAAAGCCCGGTACCTATCACAAAACACGACCACGTGCTTAAGCTCTTACAGAACGCGGTTGAACGAACGGACAACTTGCAAGCCAACACCAGTCACCAGATACCGAACCAAGGTAAGCTAAGAACTGTTGTTTTTGGTGGTTCAACATAGTAAATGTATAAGGCGTCGTCTGAATCAATTCCAAACATAGCTAATGCTAATTAACTGACTGTTCTGTCGGTCGCTTGCATGGTAGCTCGGCTTCAAGATGGGGATAAATTGATAGCTTAGTACCTATGTGAACGTAGAGTACCTTGAGCGATTGATGACAAGCTCCAGCAGAAGAAAGGAAGGAATGGTGATGAGATCACTTAACAAGCTGTATCCCACCATATTTCGTCAGTGATGTGATGAATTGCCCCTCGATGACGTTTGGCGCACAAATTTCCTGGTTCCCTTCCATGTTTGCACTATCAAAGCGTGCAAAGGTCACCCTTGAGCCGCAGGGAGACCTTGGAGCTTTTTGGAGGTTTGATTGTGTATCCATACTATGGCGTGAAGCAGGGGGCTCGTCGCCCCTAGCGCAGGCGGATACGGTTAATAAACATCACCACTTCGGGGCGATCACAGGGGCCTTGTTCGTTTAAAAGGCCAGGGGGCTTTGAAAGTGTGACACTGGACGCGTAAAGGAAGGAAGATGAGAGCTCGACCTCAGGCCTCAGGGCATTTGTTCAAGGGAGGGAGCTAGTTTCGATGCTGTTTGATAATAGTCGTACTGAAAGTTTCAGATATACTGATGTAGAAGACACCTGTCGAAGCAAGCTAGGATGCGTTCGTCTTGAGCGTTTGAAGCTTGGGTCATCTAGGCAGGGGAGGAAATGGCGTTAGTTGATATGGCTCAACTACTGTATTTCTACGGATAGTGCAGCCATAATTGTCCGTAAGGTTGGTGTTTTTAGTCAGTCTATCATCTCGACTATGAACATCCCGACGAGTTCCACGACAAGCCCGACATTGTCTTACAGTCAATTAGAATAATGAACCTTTTTGCCTATCGAGTTTCACTCTGTTTGCTCCTGATGACGCTCTTTCACCCCCTTCGACGCCACAGGAAGAAAGATCGACTCCTTGAATCATGAACCGTGGCCAATCTCAAGCTAGGGTCGTGGTACCTCTCGTCACCCTTGTCTCTGAGCTAAACTGATATACTGACTAACTTCGTTCGGGGAAAACATCTTAAAAAGTATGTTGATGCTTATGTAGTCTTGCAGTTTGTTAAACTGAATTGTCAGCTACGTATTCTTCAAAAGTCTAGTAGAAGCCAAAAACTTGACAGGAGTTGACAGTTTCAGCCGTGCGTCCTGTCTGCAGCCATCAATCCATGGCACTTAGGAGATGGTACCCCCGCTATTAGCGGAGTCAGCCGGCGTCAGTGCGAGCTTCAGGTGCTAGGGGCTCTCCCGGAGGGGGGGGCTCTTCCAGCCCGGCCTGGAGACCACTAGAGCTATGTTAGGCCTGCGACCAACCCCATCTTTAGGCGCCTCCAAGGTCCATGTCCATCCCCCGGTCCAGCTGCCCGGACACTAGAGCACCTCCATAAGCTGGTGATGGATGGCACCAGGTGTTCATTTGCCCCCATGAGCCTACTAGAGATTCTAAAGAAGCCCGGCCATGGCGGTACGATAAAGCCAGCGGTATATACAGCAGCTGCCCGTTTATTGCACCTTCGCAGCTGCTATCTACTAACCTACTTACGTAGGTACCTTGGGGAAAATCTGCCAATAGAGACGTAAACACCAAGACAGGGAAGGTACATGAGGGCCTACCTGCCGTCCATGTAAAAGTAAAGGTAAATTTAGTCTAGCAGGTACAAACTTGGTCGTATCCCGCTTCACGCACACTCCACCTGAAGCTAAACCATCTCTACCTTACCTATCCACCCATCCTCTTCGCATCCATCCATCCCTCCTCTTCCTCTCCTCCTCCATTATCTACCTTCGTCTCTCTTCCTCTCACCAGGAGTTGGAATTTTGTTCCAGTCATCCAGGTTTTCACTTCTCGTCGTCTCACCATCTGCCTCTTCATCGCCGCCTTTCCAAACCACGCTCCTTGGCTCAGCGCAAGCTCGTCTACCCTCCTTTTGGGCAAACATTGTCCGCCGTGCCATCGCCTTTCGCCATCGCAATTCGCCTCATCCGTTGCCCGTTATCCAACAGGTCACCACTATCCGCATTTCGCCGCCCATCTTCGGCTACCACAACGCTTCTCGATATCAGATTTAACCAGCTGTATCTTGATCCATCTCATCGCCGAACATTGACGTGCTATATTTACACACCGAGTGCTCTTAACTGCCCAATATGGAGCAGCAGCAACAGCAACCCCCGCAGCAGCAGCAGCCGCAGCAACAGCAGCAGCAGCAGCCGCCGCCGCCGCAACCACAACAGCAAGCTCCCCAGCAGCAGCAGCCCCAGGTTGGCGGCGTCCCTGGGCCTGCTGGGCGCAGACTGCATATTGCCCATCGCCGAAGCCCTTCTGAGCTGACGCCGTTGATGAGCATGTTTGCTAACCCTGGAAGTAAGTTTATGATGTTTCAATCATCCAATTTGAACCTCTTTTTGGTGCATCGTCAGGTGGTGCCATCAAAACTTCACCTCCTTCTTGACCCGCAGCTGTCACGCACTGTTCTTCCGTTTTCCGAATGCTCCAGATGCGATACCCCTGTTTGCACTCTTGTCAAGTCGCTCCGTCATCAACATACTAACATTGCTATCTTCTAGTGGAGCAGCTTGCCATTCAGCAGCAGATCGAACTGTTGCAGCAACAGCAGCAGCAGATTCAAGCTACGCATCAGCAATATGTCAACATGGGGATGATGCCTCCGGGACAGCCTCTCGGCCCTGGTGGTGCGTTCAATCCTTTGCAGCCAATGCCTAATATGTCGCAAGCTGCTTTTCAGTTCCCCAACCAAGTGCCTCAGCAGAACATGGCCCCCCCTACCCAGCCACTCTCACATCGCCGTAATCAGTCGGCACTCCCTAACATGGGAATGGGACCTCCCCCCGCGCCTTCCTCCGGTGCCTCTGGATCCAACTTTGGTAATTTCGAAGCCCCTCAAGCCCAGGGCCGAGAGAACGCTGGAGGCCGAGGCGGCCGGGGCGGTGGTGCTGGCGGCGGTCATCAGCGAAGACACTCCCTAGCTCTCGCCGATGCCAAGAAAGCCGCCGAAATTGCCCAACAGAAACGAACAACCACCGGCTTCTCATTCCCCGCCTCTCCTGCCCCCGACGAAGAGAACAAGCCTGCTTCTCAGCCTTCCCTCGATGTCCCTGTTGCTCAGGGATCGACTCGCGGTGGACGAGGTGGTCATGGCCGAAGCCAGAGCATGGCGGTTAATGGCCGGGGAGGTAGCCGTGGCCTGAATGCCGAGAGTAACGAATTCCAGCGCCGCGGAAGCGGCCACGCTCGTACTGGATCCCGCAACTTTGAAGGCAACTGGCGTACCCAGGGCCAGGGCCAGGACCAGTCTGGCAACGCTGGACAGAACCAAAGCTTCCAGCCTGGTCACCGACCTCGTGGATCTATGAACCAGTCCGTCTCCGGAATTGGAGGTTTCCAGTACAATCCTAACCAACCCCAGGTTATGCAACTGCCCAACCAGATGATGATGCCCCAGATGTACGGACAGCAGCTTAACCCTATGCAGCTGAACCAGTTGCAAGCTTTGCAAGCCGCTCAGTTGAATGGCCAGCAATTCGTGGGTCTTCAGGGCTCTCAACATGCTGGTCAGCTTGGTGGTCAGCAGCAGCAACAGCAGCGCAAGACCCTTTTCACCCCCTATCTTCCCCAGGCCTCTCTCCCTGCTCTTCTGGGTGATGGCCAACTCGTTTCTGGTATCCTCCGTGTGAACAAGAAGAACCGTAGCGATGCTTATGTCACCACTCAGGATGGCCTCCTCGATGCCGACATCTTCATTTGTGGTAGCAAAGACCGAAACCGCGCACTCGAGGGTGATCTGGTCGCTATCGAGCTCCTAGACGTCGATGAAGTCTGGGGCCAGAAGCGCGAGAAGGAAGAGAAGAAGAAGCGCAAGGATATCACTGATACTCGATCCGGATCTACCAACCAAGGCAACCAGAACTCCAGTAACAACAACGACGGTAACCCTCCCGAGGGCGGCATCCGCCGTCGTGGCAGTCTGCGCCAGCGCCCCACTCAAAAGAAGAACGATGACGTTGAAGTTGAGGGCCAGAGCCTCCTTCTTGTTGAGGAGGAGGAGATCAACGATGAACAGAAGCCTCTGTATGCCGGTCACGTTGTCGCTGTTGTTGAGCGTGTTGCTGGCCAGATGTTCTCCGGTACTCTTGGCCTGCTCCGCCCTAGCAGCCAGGCTACCAAGGAGAAGCAAGAGGCTGAAAGAGCTGCCCGTGAAGGCAACAACTCGCGCCACCCTGAGCCTCGTCAGCAGGAGAAGCCGAAGATTGTTTGGTTCAAGCCTACAGACAAACGTGTGCCCCTTATTGCTATTCCTACTGAGCAGGCTCCTCGCGACTTTGTTGAGAAGCACCAGGACTACGCGGATCGAATCTTTGTGGCTTGCATAAAGCGCTGGCCCATCACTTCGCTCCACCCCTTCGGAACTCTTGTCGAGCAGCTTGGACGCATGGGTGACCTCAAGGTTGAAACGGATGCTCTTCTCCGCGACAACAACTTTGCCTCGGACGAGTTTTCTGATGCTGTGCTACGTAGCGTTGGCCTTCAAGATTGGTCGCTTGAGAAAGAGGACGAAGCTGCCATCACCGAGCGTCGCGATTATCGTGAAGAGAAGGTTTTCACAATTGACTACAACGAAGGAGCTGAGCTAGGCAATGCCGTTCATGTCAAGTCTCGCCCTGATGGCAAGATTGAGATTGGTGTCCACGTCGCTGATATTGCCCACTTTGTCAAGCCCAACTCGCTTGTGGATCGCGAGGCTAAGAAGCGAGGCACTTCCGTCCAGCTCAAGAACCGCTTCTGCGCCATGCTACCCCCGAAGCTGTCGACCGAGGTTTGCTCGTTGTCTCCTGATCAGGATCGCCTCACTGTGTCGGTAGTGTTCAGTGTGAACCCTCACACTGGATCCGTCGCCGAAGGTGACGCATGGGTTGGCCGCTCGATTGTCAAGAGTGCTGGCAAGGTTTCTCTTGATGACATTAACGATGCTCTTACCAACCCCTCTGAATACAAGAACGCTGCTGTTCCTGTCAACACCATCCAGATTCTCAATGCCGTTTCGCAAAAGTTCCGGGAGGCTCGTCTCGGTGCTGGTGGTGAACCCATTGCCCCTCTTCGGCTGCTCCAGCAGCTCGACGATGAGAACAACCCGGTTCAAGACAACCTGTTTGACTCGACTCAGGCTCTTGAGCTTGTGGAAGAGTTGATTCATAAGGCCAATGCCCACGTGGCACAGCGCCTCGCTGAAGGACTTCCCGACAAGGCTTTCCTCCGACGCCAGTCCGCCCCTAACCCCCGACGACTTCAGACTTTCGTTGAACGCATGACAGCTCTTGGCTACGATATTGACTCGTCCGGTAGTGGTGCTCTCCAGAACAGTCTCTTCAAGGTCGATGACCCCGATCTGCGAAAGGGTATGGAGACACTTGTCGTCAAATCTATGCAAAGGGCCAAGTACTTCATCTCAGGAAAGACTAGCAAGCACCTGTGGCCTCACTATGCTCTCAACCTACCATTGTACACTCATTTCACCAACCCTACTCGACGCTACGCCGATATCATTGTCCACCGTCAACTGGAGGCAGTCCTATCTGAGGGCAAGATCGAGTTCACAGAGGACCTGGAGAATCTGGTCAAGACCGCCGAGTCTTGCAACACCAAGAAAGACTCTGCCCAGAACGCCCAGGAGCAGAGCGTCCACATCGAATCCTGCCGAACAATGGACAAAAAGCGTCAAGAGGTCAACGGCGATCTCATCGCCGAGGGCATTGTCTTGTGTGTGTACGAATCGGCATTTGATGTTCTCATCCCTGAATGGGGATTCGAGAAGCGAGTTCACTGCGATCAGTTGCCTCTGAAGAAGGCAGAATTCCGAAAGGAGAAGCGGGTTCTTGAGCTTTACTGGGAGAAGGGAGTCCCAAGCTCGGCGTTCGTGCCTGAGGATGAGCGACCCAAGGCTGCCGCATCCATCCGACACTCGAATGCTCTGGCTGCTCAGCGACAAGCTGAGGAGGCTGAACGCGCCCGAAAGGAGCGCGAAGAGGCCACCCGTAAGCAGACCGACACGGGTACCATCTCAACTGACGATGTCGATGCCCTTTTCGACGATGATGATGACAATAATTCGGATGTGACCGAGGCTATGGCCGGAGCATCCCTGGCTGAACGCCCAACCCAGAGTGTTCCTGGCTCCCCGGCTCGTTCTTCATCCAACGCTGGCAACCTGCACCGAACTCGCTCTGACTCTAAGGTGCCTGTCGCGGAGGCTGTCGAGACTCGTCTCACCAACAAGGAGAAGTATCTCAACCTGTTCTCGCTCCGCGAGGAGGGCGGTGACTACATCCAGGACGTGACGGAAATGACGAGGGTGCCGGTGATTCTCAAGACTGATCTTACCAAGAGCCCACCGTAAGTTGCCTTTGTATGATGATGGAGAATACTATGCTAATGAAAGTTTTAGTTGCTTGACCATCCGTTCTCTGAACCCCTACGCTCTGTAAAAAAAGAGAAATAAAAGTTAGCTGGCGATTGTAATGGTGGCAATGTAGCGAGAAGTTTGAAACCTGGCTACTTAGTCAGGGATAAAGTTATATCTATCATAGTGAAATGAGCATTGCCAGCGATGGATGAAGACTGTCAGAAGGAGTTGGACTTTTAGGCTGATGGCATGGGGAAAGGAGACATAGTGGAGGTAATTTCATCTTTGCTAAAGCGGTACACGATTGTCTGTTGTGCTCAGTATTTTATTCTTGACGAGTTCCACGAGTTGTGACATGACAACTGTTTAATACCTAATAAGGTTACCAAACAAAGGTTTGATTTGTTAGAGGCTTCGTGCGAAGAGATGATGGAATGTGCCAGTTGCCGACGAGCCCAGTTCCTCACCCGAGTTGATCGTGTAATAGTTGAGCAAGAAGGAAGGCGAAGCCATTTGATCGCGTATCTGAACTCACGTACTCAATCTCCAGGGGTTGGGATGTGTCATGTGTGTTTCGGCCGATGGCCGGACCGAGCAGGGCTCATGAAAAAATAAAGTATTGAGGAGATTCAAGGGCCGTGTCTCAAACTCTTGACTAGAGAGTTGCATTGGAGATATACCACAAATGCAAAGACTCGGGACTGTTTCACAGCTCACGTTTGTTGTCTCGGATCTACAGATGGACAACCCCGAGATACTCCAACACAAGACAAGACAAGACAGTAAGCGGAAATGTTTGAAGGGGAGCGATGTTAAAACACGGCTATCTAGCGTTCCTGATCATCAACCTCTCTTGGCGCCAGTGGTGAAGCGTGCTCTGCACCCCCTGGGCCATCACGGATGCTGTGCAAGCCGTTGGGCTCTGTCGCAGAGCAGAGTCGAGATGATGAACCTGGTATTGTTGTTGGCGTCCTGTTTAATCTATTAAAGCTGTGTATATCCTCTGTTTCTCTGGAATCGAGGTTTGACTTGATTTGACTCACACCAAAGACGTTTGTTTAGTCCTTTCGTTTACACTCGCTCGTTCAATAAGCGCTGGCCTGCTTTTGATACCCTATTTACTACCTTCGATTCTCTTATCCGCGAGATAATTTCTCAATATTTAATACTGCTCTTCTTACTTTCCTTGCTGGCTGGTCCGACACGATCTTTTGCCTCTACTGTATACCACAACATGGCGCCTATCAAGACTCTTCTCTTTGCTCTCTTTGCCAGCACTACACTGGCAATGCCTTCTGGCCATAGATTCACCAGGAGACAGCTCCAATACCACGATCTATCTAAGCGTCAGAATGAAGCTGCCGCTGCAGCTGGTCTCAACGACTTTGATATTCTTCAATTGTAAGTAATCTCCACATCTTGAGTCCCCCCAACGGATAACTAACACACGCAGTGCCTTGACACTAGAACATCTCGAAGAGACATTCTACCGCGAAGCCTTCCTCACCCTCTCGGACGAAGCCTTTGCCCCCCTCGGCCTTTCACAAAACACCCTTTCCGACATTAAAGCCATTGGCAAGACAGAGGCTGCTCACGTGGTCCTCCTCCAGTCCGCCCTCGCTGGTGCAGGCTTCCATCCCGTCGAGGAGTGCAAGTACGACTTTGCAGGTGCCACAGCCGACCCAGCCGCCATGGTCGCTACAGCTAGTATTCTTGAGAGCGTGGGTGTATCGGCCTATCTCGGCGCTGCACCGCTACTCTCCGACCCTGGTATCCTCGGCACCGCGGGAGCGATTCTCAGTGTTGAAGCCCGACATCAGACCGCGCTCAGAGTCTTTTCGCAGTCAAAGGCTGTTCCACAACCTCTTGATACGCCGCTTGGTCCACGAGCTGTATTCTCCCTCGCCGCGCCTTTTATCGCCCAGTGTCCCGAAGGTTCCAATCTCAAGATCGAAGCATTCCCGGCTCTGGCAATGGCAGAAGGTCAGACAGCCGAGGCCGTAGCTATTGGAGCTAACGTGAAGTTGGCTTCTGAGGCGTCGGCTGGCGCAACGCATTGTGGATTTACCTCTGGGGGATTGCTTCCTGGAGGAACAAAGTTTACAAAGTTCACTGAGGGAGAAGGCTGCGAGATACCTCAAGGAGCTGCGGGTGTTGTCTATGTGTCGTTGACGAGTGATGGACCTCTGGAGGGCGTTTTGACGGACGATATTACTGTGGCTGGGCCTATGGTACTGACCATCTCTTGAGAGGTTGAGAGGGAGAGGAGGAAAGAGGGTGTTGCTAATTGGTGCTGTAATATTATTTCATATCTAGACTGAGTACCTAGCTGCTCCGCTCGAGTCAACATTATCACTAGTAGCCTATAAGCAAGCCTCTGGCAAGCTGATCCAACTGTTAGTACCTATCCTGCAGTGCACATCTCGAATCGCTGGCACCTTCACGTAGTCTGAACTGTGGCATGCAATATTCCTTCTTTGATATAGTACGCATGCTGAATATTGCCAGCCTGGCTATATCTGCTTGTATATCTCAAATGCTTCTTCCAACCACCTTTGAAGCTGCCTCATATGGAACTTGTTGCCAGCCAGCCATGCGCTGCAGCTTCCCCTGCTTCATCCCCTGCTTCATCCCCACAAGTCCTGCTGGCAACACGTCCAACACCTCTGCTAATGTGATAACTTTTATGTCCCTGACTTTTATGCCGCCCGCGCCAACGCCGCTAAGTCTGCAAGACGGCGTGTGCCCAAAGGAGCCACGCTCAAAGACCACTATAATGTAACATCTGCCATACATCTGCCTTATGCTGAAGTCATGCTCTAGAAAGGCCGCGCCTCAAAGTATGCCTGAGCCTTGGTCCAGGCATTTTTGTCCTCCGCACGCAGTTCATCCGTACCTAGCACTTGCACGCCCTTAGCGAGTGCGTCGATAAAGTCGCGCACAACTCGGAAGTCCTCGGTCAACGACTCGGCATATGGCACAAACGTCTTGGGGAACTCTTCTAATCGCTGCAGCCGACCTTCCTGGTCCGCGCTGGCTTCGTCGTCATCGAAGAAGGTCCGTACAGCAATGCCGAGGCCGATATCAGGCTCCTTGTGGAAAGGTAGTCTATCCAAATGTTAGTACCGTGCTGTGGAAAAGAAGAAGAACAATAATATCACCTTTGGCTGATTTCCAGCTGATCATCCCTTTCACGCTTTGACTGTCCATACAGGAACATTGAAGCCACAATAGCTTCAATCAAATCCCGATCAGCTTCTCTCACTGCTGAGGCCAAGGACCAGAAGCTCAACAGGTTCTTGTTGAGAGGCCCAGTGTAGCCATAAACTTGATGTCGAAGTTTCAACAAGGATGCACACTCGCTGATCAACACAAGGGTTGCCTTTTCCTCGTAAGAGCCTTTCCGGGGTAGACCAGGCTGACCTTCAGTGTGCTTTCCTGTTAAGAGGCCGTTCCGAATCAGTTCGAAAGCAACCAGAGCTGCCTCCGACAAGCCAGTCACCTCAGGATTGTTCTCCTTGACGTCCTGGAGAGTGAGAAGGGTAGTTGCCAATGCGTTGCCCCACTTTGTCAGATTGTGCTCATCATTGGCATATCCCCTCAAGTGAAGGAACCGCCAAATGGCCACCGAAGTCACCATATCTGTGCTATCAATTCCCTTGATGGGCCTTTCCTTGGGGAATGTCTTGGCAACAAAGTCGGAGTTAACAAGCGACAAAACTTCCAGTGACACAGGGCCCGCGAAATCGTCAGGGAAGAATGCACGAACATCGTCATCCTTGACATCCCAGCTGGCAACCCTCTGTGAGGGAGGAGGGTTGACGGAGCGGTGGTTGATAGTGTATGAATATTTGGAGTCAAACCAGGTGCGAACCTTGATATTCTTGTGCTGAATACCTCGGTGAAGTCTGGGGATCAACAGAGAAAGAGCCTGCTCCTTAATGGGCACTACTCTGTCAGTAACTAGCTTCTTGTATTCGTCTGAGGCAACTCCATCCAGGGTAGGCTGGATGAGAACTTGACCGTGCGTGATATTGCCTAGGAGACGGGGTCCGATCAAGCCAGTGTTGAGGTAGTGGAAAAGTTCAGCCGGGAGCTGGAGGCCGAGATACTCATGATTGTCGCTAGTCAGGTGTTCATAATCGTTAACGCGGATCTCACCGCTCTCAGCGATATAAACGAAATGATGAACAACCATTCTCGCCTTGCGGTACTTGTCAAGCCAGTCAGCGTCCTTGTTTTGCAGTATATCATTGAAACTAGCGCAGGCAGTAGCAACGCTGTTTTCCGAGGTCCTCAGAAGGTTGGCAGCAGTTGAAATGTTGTAGTCCGAGTACATCGAGCTCTCCAGAAGAGCAGGGAAAGGGGGTAGGAATGATGTGCCGGACATTAGAAACGAATCAATAAACCTGGGCTCGCTCGCAGTGGGTGTGAGGCTACGCATCACTTTCCGCTTGGAAATGGCAGTGACCGTCTTGGCTTCCCAGTCGAAAGCTCGGATGACAGAGTCCTTGACGGGGTACAAGAGAAGCTCCTGAGAGCCCATCACACCCGAGCACTGGTCCGAGTCGATAATCTCAAAGTAAGCGAGCTATTTCTGTTAGAACGAGAGCGCCTAAATAGAATATTCGTGAGTAACGTACCTGGGCGCAAGCAGTATAGGGTGCGACCAAGAAGTGAAGTCCATGGCTCTTGAGAACCGATTGAAGTAAAGGGTAGAGATTCTGAATGCGAAAGGCACCTGTCATGGCTTCATGTTAGATCGATTTCAAAATTAAGAGCTGATGTGCACCCACCTGGGCTAGTACCGAAGGTTGTCACCGCCTCTTCAGCGGCCCCCTGAGAGTACAAGTTCCAGGCCTCGTCTGTCTTCTTGTTGGCCTTGAGGCTGCGATCCAGAGTGATGTCATCCTGGCCAGTCACAGGCTGACCATCGAAAACGAAGAAAGGGACGATCTCAAACTTGGCCCAAAAATCAAGGTTTTGGTTTATGTGTGCCTCAACCCCAGTAAGGCCGCCCAGGGCGGACAACAAAGGTTCATGGGCAGGAGGTGTTTCGAGAAGCTGGCCAAGATAATAAGTTGCATCAACAGCGATGGCGCATCCTTCGAGCTCGGAGATGTCGTGCGTGCTAGATGGTCTTCAGTTAGCGCCGTGTTTGTTCGCGAAAGTGAGTCACAAAGACACATACAAAGCCTGGTCGTTAATCCAGGAATCCTCAACAAGGACTAATTCAAGCGTTAGCGCATGATACGGAACCAGTATGGCTTATGCGGAGCTTTGCGTAGGGACAAAACGACGCAAAAGAGTCATGAGCTGTGGTGTGATGAGCATCATGTTGAACGGATGTCGGAGTGACCTGTCAACAAGCAAGAACAGGATTGCAATTGAGCTTGTATATGTCCTGCTAGCTTCCACATAAACAAGCTCGCACGAGTTGTCCCAGCTGTGCTGAAGCTCTTCCTGCTGGACGCTACGACTGCTGCAAGCTATGCAGCCCCATGTCTCCCATGCAGCAAGAAGAACAAGACCGATTCTTGACAAAGTTTGCCCCCAAGCGCGCAGGATGAGACTCACATGGCATCTCGAAACACTCGCAGCAACTCAGGCGCCCTTGCACTGTATGTTCCCGGTGTCGGAATTCGGTGGCCGAAGGATCTCAGAGGTAGGGAAAGTCGACCGTTGGATAGGCGGGAGCCGAATCGCAGGTGTTGGCGGTAGGGCGAGGATGTTGACGGGATATGGCGGGGTTGAAAGGAGTACGCCAGGTAAGGTGCTGTAGCTGAGCTGGGGGAAGACCGGCGCAGCTGGTTAGAGGTGAAGACACTGAGTGAGTTCGTCGGAGAGAGCGTGGGGGTAGGTAGGTAGCGAGAGACCGAGGGAGGGCGGAGAAAAGAGGTGAGGAAAGGGACGTTTTTCTTCTATTTTCGCGGGGGGTATGGAGGTTTGGAGAAGGTATCTTCAGCTTCAAACGTGGACAGCTGGCTGGTGGACGACGTGACAGGAAAGTTTGGCGAGCTACAGCGGTACCTGCCTACCAAACGACCGACCTACGGGCGGGACGGGACATCCTACCGCCCAGCCCATCCATGCCAACCAGGGGAAAGGGCAGCCCTCATGAGTGTGGCTGCTCTAGTGCAACCAAACAAGTTGTGGCTGTGCAGATCATCCGCGATAGGTACTTGCACACGAGGTTAACTTAGGTACGGTAGTTGTCAGACATCCAATGGCGGGGGTGATGACGCTTTTGTGCAAGATAAGAATTAAATCAGACAATCGGGCCTTATATACCTATCTGCTTGATCTTTCTGAGGAAACCTTTCTTGAAACTTCTTAGTCTAAGAATCTGCGACTAGTCTTGGCATATCGACACATTCATTACCTCCTACATATCGCGACTTTGTTGCCCTCTCGAGGCTAGCTCAGGCCAAAATCAGTGTAACCATGAACTACACTATGAAAAGCAAGACTGGGCACCTTAACAGAACTCTTGGGAAAGACCAGAACACAGCAAACATTCCAATAATTGACATCTCTGCTCCTGAAGCCGACCAGAAGGAAATCGCCCAGCAACTCGTTGATGCTGCCGAGGAGCATGGCTTCATATATATCCGCAACCTAGGCCGAGATATCCAAGCCAAGGATATTGATGGGGCGTTTGATCTTGTGAGTCACCACAGTAGAATGAACACAGTCAAATATGTAAAATTACTAAGATTTTCCAAAATAGGTCAAGAAGACGTTTGAGTGTCCCTTGGAAGAGAAGCAGAGATGCACCATCCAGACCAATAACCGCGGCTGGTCGGGCATGCACTCTGAAACACTTGATCCCAAGAACCAAAAGGTATCCCTTGTTTGAGTGTTTAGAAAGCATCAAGGGCTGACTCTGTATGTTAGGTGGGAGACTACAAAGAGTAAGCAGCATTGGGTCCAGCACGGTAATAACCACTAACGAGGCGATGCCAGAGCATTTAACTTTGGTGAATTTGCAGATGGAAAAGCCCAGCAACCTATTCCATCCGATCTGGTTTCCGATGAATCTCAGATAAGTGCTTTTGCCGATTCCTGTCATGATCTCTGCCAGAAGCTTCTCTATCTACTGGGCCTTGGCCTAGGTGTAAGTCATCCATCAGACAACCAAGTTTAACCGGACAATCTCATCAGATAGCTAGGTCGATGATTTCTTCTCCTCTGCACATATCACAACCAAGGGGGCTTCGAGCTCAATCCTTCGTTTTCTTCGTTATCCACCTCCTGAATCTACCGCTCATGACGATGACGATGTCCGCGCCGGTGCTCATTCCGATTATGGTTCTGTCACCCTCCTCTTCCGCCTGCGAGGTCAAGCAGGACTAGAAGTCCTCACAAAGGACAACATCTGGGCGCCCGTTCCCGTATGTCCAGTCGGAACCGAAGATGACCCCAGCCCGCCGATTCTCATCAATATTGGTGATTTGCTGTCGTACTGGACCAACGGTCTTTTCAGAAGCACTCTTCACAGGGTCGTGTTCCCAACAGGGGGGACTGCTGGGGTGCAAGGCGAGACGAGTGCCGGGCCAAGATATTCAATTGCCTACTTCTGTCATCCCGTTGGGACGGCGCTCCTTGAGTCCGTTCCTAGTGAAAAGGTCAAGAATTTTGTGCCTTCTGAAGGAGTACCGAGCGAGAATCCCTACGCTACGAGTAAGGTTGTAACGGCGGATGAGCATCTGTTCATGCGGTTGAAGGAGACTTATGGTGATCTTTACAACAAGAAATCATAGCTACAGCACAGATAGGCAAGACAGGATAAGAATTTCGTCAAAAGTAATTTGACTTCGTATTCATGAGCTATTATATACCCTCAGCAGTCGTCCCTCATCTCTCGTTATCTCTGGTCTCCACCATCAGACAAGCCCAACGCTCCAACGCTGCCATGGATCATGCCACCCATCGTAATACTTCGGCTCGATGGACTTGTCCTCCTTGATCGTGACGTATCGCAAGAGGCGCCAGTCGTGAACCTCGATCCACTTGCGTTTCTCAAAGGGGATGTTCTGACGAATACTCTCAATCTTGGCGAGGAGAGATTTCACCTTGTCGTGTCGGTTGCTTTCGCACAGCAGGTAAATTTTGGAGTGTTTTGTCATCTTTTGTTTGTGCTTGCCCTTCTTTTCGGCGTCGAGCCATGCATCGATGTCTGTGACTGCGTCATTGATTTCATGGTCGTCAAGCAAGTCTTTAGCCTCTTTGCAGTGATCGAGAAGTCCTGGCGAAACTAGAACCTCTGTCTTCGACATCATGCATTGCCCGCCAACATAGCGACATCCTTTCCTACCAGTGGGAACTTTTATGGGGAGTGGCTTCAGTTGGCGGGGCTCCAGTTCGGGTTTGTTTTCAAGTATTTTGAAGGGAAGTTCGGATGTTGGATTGGGGTCGGTTTCTTCTGGTTCTTCGACAGAGACGCTCTCGCTCAGGGCCAACGGACGAGGAGGTGCGTAAGAAGCCATGGCGGATTGAGATTGGGAGTTGTCATCTATGTCGCCGAGAGGTTCACGAGGCTGAGAAGTATTTCCACGTTTGCATGAGTGCGTCTCTTTTTGTGCTGATTCTGTGTCTGGCTTGGGGCGTTTGCGTGAAGATGTGGGCTTTGAAAAGGGGAGATCGCGTTTATGTTTCGCAGATGTTTCCGCAGGCGATGATGGTGATACAACCTGCGCAGATGGTGCGGCTGCAGTAGTTGGTAACTTCAAAGGCCGAATTCTTTCGGTTCTCTCGTGACAAGGGCTGACCTGGTTCCCGGCCAGTGACCTTGTTGCTAAGGGAGAAGCTGGAGACACAGAAGAGGTGGTATTTTGTGTTGACCTTCGAGGTGACGGCGTAGGCACGGTAGTCACTGTAAGCTGGCTGGCAGCGTCAACAGCGATTCCGCGCGGGTCAGCTGCTTCTAGCTTTGCGATCCATTGTAGGTTCTCCTGGCTGTCTTCTAGCTCAGTGGCTGTGGTTTCATCCTTTGCTAGTGACTGCAACTGCTCGAAGGATATTGTGTCGGTAAAATCCCGATCAAAGTGAACTTTGGTCACTGAAGGAAAACGCAAACTCCAAAAACCATTGTTTCCCACTCTGTCAAAGCTGAAGCATTTCAAGTCACACACAAGAGGCTTCGTGAATATGACTGTTGGTGGCGATCCTTGTTCAACTCCAGGAGTTAATTTGAGAGCAATTGCTTCATTCTCTCCAGGAGCGACAGGCTCTGGGTTAGAATAAGTGATGACCTCTCTGAGTATCGTTTCATTTAATTCCACAACATTGACAACGGTGAACTCTGGCTTGGCGTTCCAGCGTTTGACTGCTTCTCTGTTGTCAAGACAGCCGACATAGAAATGAGTCCACTTGAGTCCAGGAATCCGATAAGTCATTGCCTTTGCTGAGTCGTACTTGGCCCCAACAACCGCGAAGTCACCAACATCTCCAAAATGTCCGATGTATTCCTTTTTGAGTTTTATACAACAGCTCGAAAACTTTCGGCGCTGGTCTTTGAAATCGAAGTAAGGCTCGTCTGGCTTCAAGACGAGGCCTTCTTTTCGAGCCAAAATCGCCATGGCAAACATCTTTCGTAGGGTCGAGGCACCAATAGGGTGACCAAAGTCTATGACTTGGCGTGGAACGAGTTCTGCCCAGCCTTTGCGATAACAGATGAGGTTTGAGAGAACCTTGAACCTCTCCGAATGTCGTAAATTGATCAGTGACTGATCCTCTAAAAGCATTATGTCGTGATATACTATCATTAGGTGTTCCTGTGGTCCAGGTCTGAAAGATCAGTGGCAGATACAACTATGAAAGGGGGCAAACATACAAAGAGTCCAACTCCGTATTCAGAAATCGTCCTCTTCGTGATACATGCTTTCGAATTTTGTGGAACGGAAGTATCTTTTCTAACTGAAGCATGTTAGTTAGTACGATCCAGCAGAGATCATGTCAGCTGTTCATACGGAATCATCATATACAACCAATTCTCCTTCTAATATACAAGCTTTCGCAACTCTGGCGTCAGGTTGCCCAATTTTAAGTGAACTTCGTATAGCACTGCTAGCAACGTTAGTTCTGATAGAGAAGTTCAGTTCCTTGCACTAACCCATGAAGTGCAACTCTATCTTCTGTACTGTCTTTGCCGCTCTTTGAGAATATTTGTATGCACCGATCTCCTTTACTTGGATCGATGTGGATCTGACAATATTCGCCATCGATTTTGTCCTCTACACTCATGCGCCCATGACCCATGTCCAAGCAGTGTTTGATGCTGCGCCCTTTAACCCAAGGCTGTCGTCCAATCTTGACACCTAGTTGGGGTTTTACCGTGTTCATGATCTGTTCGCGTGGCGTCTTGCGTCCACCGTTTGGGAGTAATCTTCCACGTGCGGCTTGAACAGAATTGATGGCGGTAGAAAAATCGTCCTGAATCTTCAAAATGCAAGGAAGGATGGGATCACATTGCTGATAAATGAGATGCGGATCTAAAACGAGTGGCTGATAGTTCTTCAGAACGAGCCTTGTAAACCACTTGGCCTCTACTGCGCTAAACCTTCTGTACAGCCATTCAACGTCAGTTCTGTTGCTTGAAGTCAAGTTGGCCTGCGAGGCACGAATCGAAGGGGAGCTCCATTTCACTTTTGCAGCGAGAGAATGCAGGAGCTCGTCGATCTCTTCGACGGTAACAAGGCTCTTCTGATTGTAACCGGGGCTTGGCTGCTGTGCGATTAGCTGACTGCCGCTGCTTGTTGGAACAAACTTACTGTTACAGTCAGGATGCGAAAGACACAGTCTGCCAAATCAACACCAGAGCCGGGCTGACGATACTGGGCCAATTCTGCAATGCGTGAAGTTCCGAGGAAGAATGCACGGCCTATGATTCTTTCAAGACTGGGAGTCTGAATACAATAAACCCGGTCGGTTCTCTTATCAGGAAGCAATGTCGATAAAAGCGCTGCGAGATTTGTATCGTAAGCGTCAACATGGCTGCGATGTCGAGTAAACCACTTAACAACGACGCTCGAACAACTCTTTTTGGCAAGGCAAAGATCATAAGATTGTTCAAGCAATTCGCAAACCAAAGAAAATGAAAGAGGCATCTTGGGGCTGTTGCGAATTCATCGCATCAAGTTCTCTGAGCAAGATGCAAAAGAACAGAGGGTGGTACATAATCTGACATCGAAACTCGAATTTGAATATGTGACGAGACTAGTTGTTCACTGATCGAGTAAATAGAACAGGCAGCAGAGTCACCAACTGGGACCAAAAGACTCCATCCCCGCCTGGGCAGTGTAGTGGGCTTCGAAGACTCTCAGCAATAAATGATGCCTGAGGTTATTGGTGATGGATGCAGTCGGGGATTGACGTGTCAGCAGCCGGAAGCAGACACGAACTTGACGCGGAGGTCACATGATGCTTTCAATTTTGACCTTGCTGCAGCACTGATAAACCTCAACTTCTAGAATCTGGCCATCTCAAATTCATTTACTTATCAACTGAGCAATTAGCAACTCATGACGTAGAAAAATACTCATTATTTGCTTACACTTGGTAGTCATGCTTGTCTCAGGCTCTTGGCCTCAAATTCGCATTTCGAGGTTAAGCCTCGATCCTAGAACACAGCTCGGCAACACTTCAATTCCAACCCCACGATCAAGTAGCAACTAAGAATAGCTCGGATGAAAAGATGTTACGCAAGCTGCAAGTGAGTTTATCCATGTCAAAGTTTGAACCGAAAAAGCAACGGTTAATTGGTTGCTGCACGGGTCAAGCTTATGGACGCCATGTGCAGCCCTCGGCAAACAAGTGTAGAATTGTGTCTGGCTTAATTACGATTACCTACCTACCTTAGGTACTCATGTCCCTGCATTTATGCAAGGTCCGCCGCTGCAGGGCCACCGCAAAGACGCAAGACCCCTGAGCCTAGACGACAGGGTCATTAGAGCGAACTCTCTATCATGACAAACACCCGTCGCCAGACCAATCTGCCTCACTATCAAAGAGCCGATAGCCAATAGTCGATAAGAGATATCGGAGCTCTGTCTGGACAACGGCAGTGCAGACGCTTGATCCCTCATGGAGCCCTTACCCAAAGAGAAACGACCTAACGCACAGCCCCTCAAGTCTTGCAGTAGCTTTGACAGTGTCCGTCCGTTGTCAAGACAAAGAAGAGGGGAGCAACGGACGGGGTGATGGTTTTGAAAGTGAGCGGCGAGAAGGAAGATGAAGGAGATGAGATGGATGAGAAGTAATTTGCACATACGGAGTACTGTATACCTTGCTGCACCTGTCCGGCAGCCGAGCCAGGCATATATATATAATATATGTATGGCCTGGTCCACTGCCGGCAAGGCGTTGAGCTTGACGGACCGCACAAACGGGGCGGCGACAGCTGGTTGTCGGGGTTAAATGGTGCGATTGTCACAGTCGGGGCTCCGGTAGTCTTGTTTGGGGTCAGACCTGCGGGCAAGGCCGTCAAAGTGCAACTCTTGGGTCAGTTCGCATGGTGTTGTTGACGGATCCCGAGGATCCATTTGAATTGCGAGCCTACATATGTAAACAAAACAGGTCCCAAGTTCCGAGACCCTGTTGCAGTAGCACCTACAATCACAGTTTATGTTCATGATCACTTA
Organism: Fusarium continuum; assembly: GCA_013184455.1. Lineage (NCBI taxonomy): Eukaryota > Fungi > Ascomycota > Sordariomycetes > Hypocreales > Nectriaceae > Fusarium > Fusarium continuum. The sequence goes on from JABCKB010000451.1 coordinate 35,550, forward strand.
CTTGCAAGTTCATGCCCCGAGTACACGCACTGCATCGCCAATTATTGCGTTCGTCTACCAGGATTATCGTCGAGGCGGCCATTCTCCCGGAATTGCTCATCATCTGCATCGACAACACTCACTTGCTTTTTCAACATTCCATATTTGCACCCGCAACACCTGTTCGGGAATATTCGCTCATTACCACTTCATCCTTTTTCCCTTCCAGTGTTGTTAACACTCTCTTTCTTGTCTGTCTTTTCCCTTATTAACTTTACAAACATTATCCTACACAGTCTCACAACCCGTCAACTAAATTGATTCACTTTTTGCTCTCAGCTTAACGGCTTCGTATCAGCATACCACACCACGCCAACCTAATCCGCCCCATCCGCCTAATAACGTCACCTTGTCCCTTACTGGGATTCATCAATTTCCTTCGCTCTCACCCAACCCCGGCTCCTATTTCGCAAAGTTCCTGCGCCCTGCCAGCTTCCAATGGTGCTCCAATTCTCCTGAAAATCGCCCCTAGCCTGGTTCAAGGTCCGCCCCCATCGAGCCCAGGCGTGCTAGGAACTCAACGTCTACCCAAGTTAGGGGATCTAGGGTCATGCTACTGGACGCCTCCAGGGCTCTATTTTCGACAGCAACCACTAAGCATTGGTGGACTCTCCATCAAAACCCACCCCGGCGCCCGCCATACCCCATGCGAACTTGATACACCACTAGACCACCACCGACAATCCACCTCGACTTGCCTCTCTCTCTCCTTATTCTGATGCCCGGTTTTCTCCTTCAACTCTGCGCTGTACATCGTTGCTCGTTCGCTCTCTTCGATGATTACCGTCATCTGACCCAGATACACCACCAAAGAGCATTTACTGCCAGGGCTTCTGTTGCTGCTGTCACCGCTGCTAGACTGCGGCGCCGCAGGGCCCAAAAAGCTCCAGTCACTCATTTGCATAAACGCCGAAGAGTGCTTGGCCTCCACTCTCTACTATACAATAAGTTGAATCCCTACGACTTAATGGACATGGCTTCGCAACAACAAGCTATTCGTCGACGCTTATCGGTTGCCGACCGTCTGCCAGCAGACTTGGTTATTCCTACCACCTCCAACTCAAATTCTGAGACAACCCCTAATTCGGCCATTCCTGCTACTACTGCTCCCGCTGTCGGTGTCGGTCCTGCCTCTGTCAACCCCAGATACGCTCCGTTTCGTGACCTCGCCCAGGGGTCCAAACCGAGACGCCTAAATTCTTCCTCACACAACCGCCACGGCAGCATGAGTTCAGTAGCAGCAATGACTCCTCCGTCTGCACAAAGGGACGACAGCATCCCTTTTAGACGTGGTCATGCCCGTGCCAAATCGAGTGTGTCAAGCATGAACCGCCAGGTTAACCGACTCTCCTTGACGCTGCCAATTGCACCCCCTACGAGCGACCCGTCCCGACCAACTCCGACCTCTTCCGCCATATCATCAGTTCCCCCGACACCAATCGACTCAGGCATTGCCTCTCCCGCTGACGCAAATGAGTTTATTATTGCAATTGCTGCTCAGGAGAGACGCGTGCTAGAACTGCGCGAGGAGCTGTCGCGTGCTGAGGCAGAGTTGACATCGCTCAAGAAGAAATGGACTACACAAGAGAAGAAGGGTGACCCCATTCCTGTCGAAGCGTACCGCAGCCCCGTTCTGCCTTCAGACGACGAGGGCGCACCGGTCAGGCGAAGTGTCGATTCAGACCGCAGGAAACTACTACAGCAAAGTCAGAGTGCAGCGACTCCCAACCGAAGAAGGGTCCTTCGCGGTGGACACACAAGAACCCTATCTCTGCTGTCGCCGGCGAAGCCAGACGCTGGGTTCTCATTATATCAGGATCGCGATCACGAGCACGAGCCGGTCAAACTACCTTCAATAGAGCGCAGGACCGCTCAATTAACAAACCCTCATTTATCAAAGCGTGCCTCTTGGCAACCACGCTCACAGCAAAATGTTCCAGTTGTTCCTCAAATTGTCGAGGACTTTAAGTTGGGACTCCGAGCTTTTGTCGAGGACATCCGTCAGATTACTGTTGGGGATGAACCCATTAACGGCCAGCCCGTCCGTTCCAACAGCGTTAGTGATCACCGAAGCGAAGCCACTCGAAGCCAGGATACGATCCGACCGAACCGCCCGCTACGACCCAAAGTTAGCACTGTTTTTGAGCCACCCCACAACGGCTCTGAGACCAAGGAGACGCCAGAAACAAAACACTCGGCTTCAGCAGCCACAACGTCAAAGTCTCGGCCTGAGATGCCTGCCCGAAGCAAGACAAAGTCTAAGAACAAGTCTTTCTCTTGGCAGCCTCTTGGGTTTGATTCGATGGATGATAACGACTGGTCCAATTGGGAATCTCCGGCTTCATCCTCCAAGACGTCCCGCTGGAGCGGCTCTACTATTGGCAGTGGCGGACTGGATGATATGTCTGCTACTTCAGACGAGGGAGAACCTGCAGACTCGCCCTCGTAAGTAATTGTTGGCATGGAGTGTGATACCTTTCCAAAATGAAATGTACTAACTCTTTACAGCAAGAAGAAGTCGACCGGTTACGAAACCCCTCTGCTTTCCCCCAAGTTAGAAGAGATTCTGCCCAACATTGTCAACCAGCTCTCGCCTAGCAACATCAAACGCACAGCGACGACCCTCATGGATGAATGGGAGAAGTCGCTCACCGACCCTAACTACCCTCGCAGGTCACAAAACAAAGAGAACACTGCCTAGACAATGTTTTTAACGACGCATCTAGATATGCTGAACATATATTTAAAGCGATTTACACAAATTACTTTTACATAAAAGGCCAGGCGTCCACAGTTACGGTACACAGACCGGTATTTGATGACGAAGAAGAAAAATAAGAACGAGGCTCGGCTGCCCCGGAGTGGATTTTGCATGTCATGGCTAGCATTAGGTTGCGAGTTGTTGGCACTTTTGGGGGGTAATTTGGATTGCACATTGTGAGAGTGTTTTTGCTGTTTCTTTTTCTTTGGGTTGTCTCCTTTACTGTATGGTGTGTGTATAGGTTCCTTGGACAAGTTGTCTGGAGTATCTATGTACGTGCTACATTTGGTTTCTTGGTGTTGGGATTACGATAGTGAGACGACCCTCATGAGTGACGACTACAGAATCTAGCATTCTCGGTCAGTTCGCAATATTATCCAAGTTCTCTGAGACATTGCTATCATTGTGACTCTTGATGGCCTTTGGTCGTGATATAGGCAAGACATTCTCACTTACACAAAATTTACTCACGGCTGGGACGTCCCCACGGCGGCCCGTTTGGTCTGTGCCAGAACTATCTCATCTCATCTCATCTCAGGTCTAACACGCTGGCATGTCTTGGGCTTATCGATACTTGGCTATGTTGATCTCAAACAGATCGACAATCGGTCTTGTCTCTGAGCTATTCCGTTGCCAGGGGTAGCCGGCAGGTGGTGGAGAAAGGTTTCGGCCGGGGGGCAGCGAACGGTGTCGCACAGGACGACAGAAGTCAAATATGAAGTTGTAAGCGAAGGAAACAGGACGTCGTATAATTGATAGAATTACGATGTACTTTGACCAGCCAAACGATTGAGAATAGAACTTATTAACAAATCCTGGTTCTGCAACTGCTTGTTAATTAATGGTTTGACATAGGATTACGACAGCAGACGCAAGACGGAGGAACAAAGGTAAGTAAGGACCGTGATTTGCAACCCCCGGTGTCTCCGCATCCAAGTAGCAGCCGCAAAAGAGAGATAATGTGAATTTCTTGTTGGTCCACTATCTTGACCTGAGAAGACCATCGGTACGGAGTACTGATTGACTATTTCTGATAAAAGGGTCGTTCATAGGCTAGTAGTAGTAAGTTGACAAAATCATACAGCCACAACCAGTACGTATGTACCCTGGGCTTAAGCGAGTGCGAGCAAGCCACCACCAACTTGGAGAGTCTAGATTTGGAAACAGATTCGTGTGTGATAGCGTCAACAGAGGGGTGGTTTTCTCTATCCTGTCTTTCGCATTCGCTAGACAGTTTCAGTTGCATGTCTGAGTCGTCATGATCCAAGCCCAGCATGTATGTATATAGGATGGATGAGCCATTACGGTGTAGAAGGTTACCACATTCAACAACTTCTTCACAATTGATCACTATTTCTCACTATCTTATCACTCTGCTTATTTAGAAATATTCGTATTGAAAATGAAGAATGCCGAGTTTAGACCTATGCTGGAGCCAACTACTAGGCCACGTACGTTTCCCTCAAATGTCGAGATAGCTGTAAGTCATGGCTGTTGTCCTTCCTCTTAGTGGCGACTCAATCAGACATCTAACAAATAACACAGTTCCTGTTGAAAGATAGCATAAAGCCTCATACCACTGTAGTCATCGGATCAATCCTCCAGCTCGCCCTTTGTGCCATCCTGCCTCTATGTTGGGCAGCTGTACCAGCAGCAGCAATCTTGCTCTACTCTGTCATCACCACCTTGATCCAAACCCGCAGCTCAAAACTAAATGAGTTCAATGAATCCGTCATTCCCGGCCGTACAACTGCTCAGCTTCCGTTCTCGTCCGGCGCCTTTGGCGCAAAACCAGGGGCGAGTTCCATTGTCGTCTTCCATCTCGGCATCCAGATAAACCACCCTCTCGGTCTCGCCGCACCCGGTATGGAACAAATCAGCAAACACTTCACCGCCATTCAGAAAGACCTCAATTCCCGTCGAGACGAGTACGGAATGCTCGGTTACTCGAGCTGGCGCGGTAACGAGCGCAGCAGCAACAATACACTTCTATCCATCTACTACTTCCGCGACGTCGAGAGTCTGCACCGCTTCGCGCACGGGGAGCTTCACCGCAGATCATGGGATTTTATCAATAAGTCTAAACTCAAACACATTGGCGTCTTCCACGAGACGTATTCTGTGCCTGCGCGCGAGTATGAGAACGTCTATGTTAATTGTCCCCCTGTGTTGATGGGGCGCGCGACAGTGAGGACGACGCCCGTGGGCGAGGAGGAGGAGAGATGGACGAATGCGCTTGTTAGTGCATATATGCCTCCTTTGAAGACGCAGTATGCGAGAATGTCAAGGGATGAGCAGGGAAAACCGAAAGAGATGGAGTGAGATATAAGAGAGTTGATTTTTGAGCTGGAGTGTTCAGACTCAATGAATAGACGAGGATGAAAGGGGGTATTGAGTGTAGTTAAATCCGACCTTGAAGATAGTTTTGGCTTATTCAAATGTACCGTATTACTGATTAATATTAAAACATCAAGTTTTTTATATAAAAGCAATGATGATGTTCAAAACAACTCTTCGACTCATGCCTAACTATTCCTAACTTTAAGGACTTCGTCACGAATCAACAAAACAGTACATGTGCCCTCGACCCTGAAGAGCTTGATGTTGAAATATTTAGCCGGTGCTGCTTTATCTTTATTGTTACATACGTGTCCAGGTTCTGAACTCTCCTTAACGCCTATTTGTTCTCAGACACATCCTCTCCCAACGCCTTGCCCTACCTATATCTAAATATCTATAACCAAGAAAGAAACGCCTCCAATGATACCAGCCAAGAAGAGAAACGTCAGTATACCAGCACCCGCCTTGTCCGCCGTCGTGATCGTCTTCAGCTTGGGCTTTCCGTCCTCGTCGTTCGAATCAGTGTTTCCACCGCCAGGGTCACCCTTGGACGTTCCTCCAGTCTTTGACGTGACGGGTGCCTTTGCGCCCTCGGTCAGAGTGTACATAAGGATGGATAAGGCGTTCATCTGCGGGCCTACGCCGGGGGAGTCGTCAAACTTGCCTGCCGTCCAAGAGAAGCCACATGCTGTGCCCGCGGGGCCCTTGTAGTTCTCCGAGGGCGAGCCGTTGCAGACCTTTGCGGCGGCCTGGGCACTGGACTTGATGAGCTTCATGATCTTCTCGTTGGTGGTTGGGTCCATTTGTGTGGTGGCGGCCAGCCATCGGGCGAGGTATCCCTTGAAACTCTGCTGATCCTGACTGCACTGCTTGTGAGGTTCACAAAACTGCTCGTAGATGACTTCGTCCTTTACGAATTTGTCGAAGACATCGTCGAGGAGACCATCAGAGCGCTTCTTCCAGCTGTTGTCCTCGGTGAGGTTGTACATGACTGAAGCGCCGTGGAGGAAAATGCCAGTGTTGTAGGACCACTGCGTCTTGTCGATATCTGTGCACTTCTTGGAGCCATCGTCGTTGATATGAACACCATCTAGCACTGCAAACTTGTCGGTGATAATTCCAGCGTCCTCGTGCCACTTCCAGAGCTTCTCAGCCCAGTCGGCGTAGGTGTCGTTACCCGTGTAGAGCGCAAGGCGAGATGCGACATTGAAGAAGCAGCCATTGGAGATGGCGTTCTTGTAGTCGAAGCCAGCGTTCCACTGGAAGATCTGCCAGCGGACGCCACCGCCGCAGTACTTTGAGTCCCAGCGACTGACATACTCGTTGAAGACGGCCTGGACCTGGGCGAGCCATCCAGGCGATTCCCCCGGGGGGTCTGGGAACTTGTGCTCGGCTGCTGACATTGCGGCCATGGCCCAGAAACCTTGGTCGTCGTTACCCTCGGTCATTGTTTGGTTGTCAGGCATGTAGTCGCCCCCCGTGCCGGCTTGATGGATCATCGCCTGCGTTGTGATGTTGTTGTATGACTCGTCCCCGGTAAGCCACCAGTAATCAACCAAAGTACCAAACATAGCTCCTGCCTCCCACCCTTTCAAGAGTTAGTAAAGTGCTGTGAATCAATGGTCGCGAGAGAGTTACAGTAGTAGGGGTCTGGCAAGTTTCCTGGCGTATCGCCTGTGTTGTTGCCTGAGTAATACTTTACCAAGCCATACGCTGCCTGGCCAGCGGCATTCTCGATAGATTCTGACACCATCGGTTAGAATTGTATCTTGTGGGCGGTAACAGGAGAACTTACTATCGTCGTCCCATGTTACCTCGTAGGCTTTGGCTGCCGCTACCCAGCCAAGGACTGCGATAGTTGTCTGAAGTAATGAATGCATTTTGGCAGCTTAACCAAATAGATTAAAACACAAAGGCAAAGGAAAGACGGGATTAACAGATGATTTAGATCCTGTTTGACGCCAAATCCGGTTCGTGTATCCCGCTTAGACGCACCGCCAAGCTAGTAGTTGAAGATATATGGCGATAGTAACGACCAAGCACGCAGATTACAAGAGGGAAAACAGAACAAAGCTGGAAGAAAGGAATTTGCAAGTGATGGGTATCTGGAAGAAAAACATATCCCCTTCCCTCTAAAACTGGGCATGGCAAGACGGGGGATGCTCGACACACCCCGTTTTTCGCGCTGTGGGCATGGACACACTGACACTTTGATATTCGGCGATACGTCAGCGTACCAACAAGACTCCACCGAAAGACGAAAGAAGGGTCCATTAGAAATGAAACTGCCCAAGGAGAAACCATCATGGCACGGGGACATCGGTGCCATTAAACGCAGGTACGCAGTGCGTTGGGGCTTAGCATGTTATGGATTTTACGGGAGGCACGTAGATCGTCAGGGATTTGCACAGGCGAACATGAAAGAGAAGTCGTTTAGAGATAATAAGGCTTGCATTGAGAGGCACGCAGAGGGAATATTTCAAGGCACAACACACAGTCACGGTCACAGTACCTAATTATGATCGTCTCAAGTGCCAGCGATGCTCCAGTGTTCCTCAGTAAATAAATGCGGCTCCTCGGAGCAACACGACCCAATCGTGGGCTCAATCCCTTTTCTGCATGAACTGAAGAGCGGGTTGGAACTTGGAAACAATGGAGCGTTGCTTTAATTCGGCCGAGACTGAAGGAATCGCGATTGAACTTCATCAACGTACTGTACTTGTTGTGTATGCAGTAATTGGCCAATGGCGACTTAAACGGATGTGTTTCAGATTACTGAAAGGGCGATTCGGGCCTTAGCGAGTCAGCCAAGCCGGAAGCCGGAATCATTGTTTAATTGTTTCGACGGTGATGCGGGAGGGACATTTGTACTCATTGGTAAGTTATTCCCGTGTTAGCGTCTTCCTAGGACAGTCATCAGGGACAGTGAAGGATTCTGGAACACTGTACGTAGTAGGGATATCTCTTGTATTGGTGGAGAGGGATGTGGGCACCCGGCGGGACGAGAGCCAGGTAATCCCCCCCGCTTGAGTAACCAACCAACCTATGTCCCACCGAGCATACGTACCCTTGACCACGTAAACATGATGACTTATTTTATATATAACTGTCCTTGTTTTCATGCTTAGAAACTATTAGTTCAGAGACTGAAGCTAATAATTTTTAAAGGCATTCAGTTATTAGCTCCTTAGTGAAAATTCGTGTGATGTTTTTCGCTGAACAACACATATTACAACTTTGAGGTTCACCTATGAGACTGACCTTGGATGGAGGTAAGAATTTAAGGAATAACATCAGTAATATGAAAAAGCACAAGGAGATTTTTACGGTTGACAAAACAACTTCAACTCAAAGTATCCTCAACACGGCTTTAATGGCTATTAAAAGATAGACACTAATAGAGTTTCGGATAGTGAGGTAGTTCAAGAGGTAGAGTTGCTTGAGCTAGATAGACTATGATAGCTTTTGCTAATTTAGTTGTGAATAAACAAGGAACAGCTCTACCAACAGCTTCTTTAGCAATGCTTACCTTCCGATTGAATAGATTTTCCTACGGATATGTACGTAAGTACTTATTCACAGGCCATTGGACAGGTCACGTACGATTAAAGAAGTATATGCATGGATACTGCAGCTGAGCGAGCTACGTCGCATGCATTGCTGCTCATCTCCGCAAAATGAAACAAGTCAATTTGAGCCTCTCATTTCCTGTTTGGTTCTCAGCAAATCGGCTCAATATCATTCAATACCTAGCCCGGGTCTTATCTCACGATCCTTAACGCAGGAGTTACGTGGTGGTTGACAACGCCCCCATTGTATCGTCATTCGATATGCCCACTTCCAACAAGTCTTATGACAATAAGCTAAGGGCCACATGCCCAATGCAGTGGGCAGAGAACCAGGCAACTCCGGATATCACAACTTAAATAGCCAATGTCCATGGATGATGTCTCCCGTGACGCATTCCGCACCCCGGCCTCACTGTTCTAACCCCGCCACAAACCCCGCGATTCCCCCACTCAAGCTCCGTCACTTCATCACCCATCACGATTCACCTGATTGTCAATGGATAATAATTGCCTTGGCAGAAGATACTTGAAAAGAATCCAATCACCCAAGAAAAATATTCAATTGATAGCATCAGCTTAATCCAAAGCCCATCTCCTCTTCCCTCTCCTCTATGTGAGAGCCGTCTCATCAACATGTCAGCCAAACACTTTGTCAACGATCCAACCCACCTAGTCTCTTCAGCTCTCCGCAGTCTCACCCTCACCAATCCATCACTTGCACTAGATCCAGACTACAAGGTCATCTACCGTCGCCCTGATCCCAATGCCAAATCTCAAGTATCCATCATCTCGGGCGGTGGCTCCGGCCATGAGCCCTCTTTCGCAGGCATGGTCGGCCAGGGCATGCTCTCTGCTGCTGTCGCCGGTACAATCTTCGCCAGCCCGTCAGCCGAGCAGATTCGCACAGCAATCACCTCTCGCGTCGATACGTCAAAGGGCGTCCTGGTTACTGTCATGAACTACACTGGGGATGTCCTCAATTTTGGCATGGCGGTTGAGAAGGCCAAGGCTGCGGGGCTTGAAGTTGAGATGGTCATTGTGGGCGATGACGTTGGTGTTGGCCGTGCAAAAGCCGGAAAGGTCGGACGCCGTGGAATTGCAGGCACCGTTATTGTTCACAAAATCTCAGGTGCTCTAGCTGCTCTAGGGCAGCCTCTCGACCGGGTAGCCAAATATGCCCAATTGACAGCCGATAACCTTGTCAGTGTGGGTGCCAGTCTCGAACATGTCCACGTCCCAGGACGTAAAGTTGACACAGAGGGCAATCTCGCAGCAGATGAGGTGGAGCTGGGAATGGGTATTCACAACGAACCTGGCTCTGGGCGCGAAAAGGCTGAATTGCCAGACCTTGTGAGCAAGATGCTAAAGCAATTGCTAGACACCACCGACAAGGATCGCGCGTTTGTCAACGTCAACTCCAAAGAAGTCGTTCTCATGATTAACAACCTCGGAGGAGTCAGTGTTCTTGAATTAGGTGGCATTACCGCCGAGGTCGCAAGTCAGCTCGAATCCAAGTATAGCATTCGTCCTGTGAGGATATTCAGCGGTACCTATATGACCAGCCTCAATGGCCTCGGTTTTAGCATTTCCCTTCTTAATGTGGTTTCTCCCGACTTCGACGCTCCAAGCATGATTGAGTTGCTCGATGCTCCTAGCGAGGTCGTCGGATGGACCGCACCCATCCAAACAAGCACCTGGGAGGCCAAGAACACCAACACAAGAGCAGAGCGTGTTGCTGCCATCGAGGATATTAAGTCAAGTGACCTGAAGACGGACGCCAGCGCTGCGAATTCAGTGTTGAAGAACGGTCTGCAAAAAGTTATCGATGCTGAGCCCGAGGTCACTCGATACGATACGGTGGTAGGAGACGGTGACTGTGGAATTGGCTTGAAGCGAGGAGCTGAAGGTGCGTCCGATGAAGCCCGCTTGAAAATGTTACACTAACAAAATATAGCAATCCTCAAACACATCGAAGAGCATCCCCTTACCGGCGATGTCGTCGTGGACCTCACGGGTATTGTCACAATTGTAGAAACTGCCATGGACGGGACTTCTGGCGCCCTATACGCCATCTTCCTCAACGCCCTGGTCCACGCTCTCCGTGAACTCGCACCTGGCACTGCCTCTCCTCAGATTTGGGCCAAGGCCCTCAAGCAGAGTAGCGATGCGCTGGCCAAGTACACGCCTGCTCGTCCGGGCGACCGCACTTTGGTTGATGCTCTTTACCCCTTCGTGGAGGTGTTAAATCAGACGGGAGATATCAAGAAGGCAGCCGAGGCAGCCTTGGAGGGCGCCAACAAGACCAAGGGTATGCAAGCCAGCCTGGGTCGGACTGTATATATTGGAGGCAGTGGATACCAGGAGGTTCCTGATCCCGGTGCTTGGGGACTGGCCAGCTTCTTCCTTGGCCTGAGTGGCTAAACAGGTGACTGCTCTCGGTTCCTGCTGTACGGTTAATGATGGATATGTAAGCCCAGCGAAGTCGACGTGTTAGTAGTGTGCGAATAGTCATAAAACACATTGTAATGAAGAAGAGTCATATGCGCAAATCATCATGTTTTTAACGCCTATGGAGTCCCTGTGAGCCTTGCCGGTAAGACATACAAACATCCCATTTTCAAAATCAAGTCCTCATCCCTCCAAGATCATGATCGTAAGGGAATATTAACTTAGGAGAACTAGAATAACGCTATCGCCTCGCAAGAACCTGCAGTCGAGTTAGTAATCGAGATAAAAACTCGTGTCACCGCCAGTCGACAAGAGAGACATTGGCGGCTGTTGCGCGATGGACATACATCTTGCTGATGAATCGATCTTTGTTCACTGGTCGTCCCTTCTTTCCGTTTGCTAACCGAGGGGTCTCTGTCCACATCTCTTTGACGTTTTCCAACACCATGTTGCAGTGTCGGTCAAAAGCCTTGACGCGCGCGAGGAGCTTACGGTTGTTACGAATGGAAATGAGGACTTGGACGTGCGATCGCACGGCTGTCTGGAGGATGGATAGAGGACCGGCGGAGAACTCGTGCTCCTCGAGCTGAGCGATCTCGTACTCGCTGTATAGAGGTAGGTTTGTTAGCAATTGTCGAACTGTCGCGGGGCTGGATAGGCAGGTAGCATGTATCGGTGGACACGTACGTGAGATCAGAGCGCGGCTTGCTGAGGAGCTCCCTAGAAATTATGTTAGTGTTATGAGGTTTTGTGACAGGACGTAGTATGACGTACTGGATCTTGGGGTCCGACATCTTGATTGATATTATGTGGTCGTTTTGGGATGTTGTATGCGGCACGCAAGGCTGAAGCCCAGAGAGCTCGAAAAGTTGACGATTGGGGTAGAACGTGCCTTATTGGTGGAAGAGGTGGAGCTGATTTTGCGCTTCATGACTGGTCAGGTGTTGACAGTTCCTGACTTAGCAGCCAACCCTCCACTCTCCACTGCAGAGAGTGTGGCTGCTATCAATTTTTGGTTCTGGGCGGTTTGATGCGGAGGTAAAAAAGCATTGCCGCGGACCTCGGACAAAACTCCAAGCCAATTTATACCCCCCTCTTTCTTCTTCTCGATGCGCATGTCGATCGCATGTGCGCATCGCTAACTATCTTTCTAATATAATGTCATTCCGAACTTTTACTGTCCGAGCTGCAGCAGCAGCTAATCTTGCAAGCTGTCGGAGCTCACCATTAAGCTTCAATATGGTTCAGCAAGCAAAGGTCTTGAGCTCCTCGCTCGGTGCTCGACAGGTGAGGAAAACCAGCGATCGGCTCACTCGATGGTAAATTCTCTAATTTGGGCAAAACAGCTTTCTTCTGAGGCGACCAACATCCGAGAGAAGCGCGACGATGAACCCAACGATGTCGTTTTCGAGAGCAAGTATGGCCTGCGAACCGTCATGCTTAACCGACCAAAGAAGCTCAACTCGCTCAACTCCTCGATGATCCGAAAGATTGTGCCTCGATTGATTGAGTGGGAAAAGTCTGACCTCGCCAACATTGTCGTGATGAAGGGTGCTGGTGAAAAGTCTCTATGCGCTGGAGGTGACGTCGCTGCTCTCGCCAAGCTTAACCAGGAGAGTGAGGATGGATGGCAAAAGTCGGCTCAGTACTTTGCTCTCGAATACAAACTCGATCATTACATTGCGACGTATAAGAAGCCCTACATCGCTTTTATGGATGGTATCACTATGGGTGGTGGTGTTGGTCTTAGCACCCATGCTCCCTTCAGAATCGCGACCGAAAAGACCGTCTTTGCCATGCCCGAGACTACGATTGGATTCTTCCCCGATGTCGGCGCCTCTTTCTTCCTCCCTCGAATGAACGGATCCGTCGGAACCTACCTGGCGTTGACCAGCGAACGACTCTCCGGCCCAAACGTCTTCTACTCCGGTATTGCCACCCACTACTTGCATTCGACCAGTTTGCCTGATCTTGAGGCTCGTCTGGCCGAATTGCGGTTCCGAGACAGTGACACTCTTCCCGAAAGACTGGCTCTCATCAATGAGACTCTCGAGGAGTTTTCCACAGGTCTTCCTTATGATCAGCCTATTGCCCTGGGCGGTAAGATTCGCCAGGCGATCGACCGATGCTTCAACAAGCACACCATCACCGAGATTATTACTGCCTTGGAGTCGGAGCGTGGTCCTACAGAGGAGTGGGCGCAGAAGCAGCTCAAGACTCTACAAAAGCGATCACCCACGGCTGTGCATGTGGCTCTCCGCCAGATGCGCGTTGGTGGCGAATGGGATATTGCCGAGACCTTCAAGAGGGAGCACCAGATTGCTACCAAGTTCATGCAGCACCCTGACTTCACTGAAGGTGTATCGGCTCTGCTCATCCGAAAGGAGACGCCCAAGTGGCAGCCCGAGTCCCTCGAGGCTGTGGGCAGTACCAACGTGGCCAAACCCTTCTTTGAGTACGACTCCAAAAATGAACTAAACCTTTTCACCGATCGGACATTCAAGGAATACCCACATCGCGGACTTGGTGTGCCGTCGGAGAAGGAGATTGAGAAGGTTGTATCAAGCGGCACCTATACCCAGGAACAGTTGACTAAGAAAATCGTTGATTCGCGCAACGGTCGCCATGGCATCTCTGACATTGTGAGGGAGATCGTCGCTCGCAAGACGGCGGTCGATGATCAAGGCAAGGCTGTGTGGTTAGCGGATGAGTCGCTACCTGGAAGCCGGCTGTAATTCTACAAATACTAGCAATGTTTGGGTGATCTGTAAAAATAGAAGTCACAACAAGATGCAAATTATGTAGCGCATCTAATGATAGATGAAAATCCGATGAACTCAATGCGAGATTAATGATGTGCATTAAAATTGTTAACGGCGATAAAACTCCGCGATGGGGCTGATAAAGTATCATGACTGTGCTCATAAATGTTAGAAATGGTTAAAATTAGGGAATAATGGCGAATGAGATGACTAGAGGTGGGGTTGGAAAAGAAACCACAAGATTCGGGTTGATGGGAGAACTAACGACATCTGAAAACCTTCATTTCAAAGCGGCGTCTTACAAGGAGCGAGCGATGGACAAAGAGGGGGGGGAATAGCACGTAATGGAGGGTTGAATAGGCGTTAGTAGATCAGCCTGGGAACAAACACCAGTCAAGTTATACAGACGGAGTTAACAACGGATAGACACCGGCGAGACAGCCAAAGAGGGCAACCACCTGAGAAAGTGGAGATAATAAAGGAACGAGAAAACTCAAGAATCAAAATCTTGTCATCCGTATGATAGCCACATGCTGGCAGGCTGGTAGGCTATCTCATGTAGGCATCCGGCCGACTGTAGAGGATGACCTCAGACTATGGGAGAGAATATAAAAGGGACGAGGTCCCGCTCCAACAACAGCTTCAAAAGAAAGACAAGACATCTTCGTCCTTTCTCTTGCTCTTTCTCGGCCATTTTCCCGTCATCGAAACGAGGTCGGCAGTTGCTAGGTTAGCCAAAGCGAAAGGGCCTGCGAAAAGGCTCCGGTTGACAACCAACTAGAAAGATACGTACCGTTTCAGAAGTACGACAACTCAAGACGTCGAACAAAGACTTGAGGGAGCACGTGAGTCAACTTGCAACTTCCGGCCGCAAAGAAAACACGGGACGGCTCCGTGCCGGAACAAGTGGGCCCTCCCGATAAAACCCCACCACTGACCGGGCGCGTTAAGAGCTGAGAGTCTGGAAGGAAGAGTGGGCTGCGCTAACTCACGTCACCAACGCCGTCGCACTGCAGCCACTGAAAGGAAAGCCCACAGGGGTCATTGGCGCATCAACCACTTGAGTGACACGGCGGCCCTCCATCTCTTGTACAGCGGCTCGATAGCCTTTTTGTCCACTTACCAAGCATCACAACGCGACAACACAAAGATTGTGCCTTTGCGTTGTTATTGTTTAATTGCGGGTTTTGGTATATCCTATTCTCTTGTCTTTATCAACCCTCAACTTTCAATTATCCTCAGCCTTTCTACTCCATCCTCTTTTTTCTCCCTGGTTGTCTAGCCAGCGCGCACGTCTATCGGCACGCACTTAAACTTGATCCACCTCGCTTCACGACGCGACTCTGGCGGGTTAAAGCGCGTCACGAACATGACGCCCGCCTCCCGGATTTGAATATCACGTCCCGGCCAACGAGCTCAAACAGTAAAACCTCTCCACTACGCATCATTGAAATATCCACTGTTTTACATTACTGCTTTCTTCTTTCCTTCTCGACTTTCTCTTTAACCTCATCACTGCACACGAACTACTCGATATCCAACACATACGACGAAAATATCAGCGATTGATACCTTGTTGGCCATCTCTGACCTCTCCCCCTCAGGGGACTAACCGCCATGGCATCTCAAATGCCAAATCCTCCCCAAGGCGGCTGGAATCCAAACGGTCAGACGATGCAGCAGAACAACGAAGTCAATGAGACAGGCGTCCAAGTGAGGCCTATGGGTCGTATGCAAACTCATTACGCTTGTGCTGTTGGCTCGCTAACTTAATGTGCAGTCAAGGTGCATTATACATTTGATAAGGAAGCTAAAGTCAATTGTCTCGCCCGGTCAACTCAAACCCTCCTTGTTCAAACGATCCCTCTCGACGACAAGAACTCTATCGGTATTGTCGACCTGCGTGCGTGCCTGCAGGCAGTCACAGAATGTAGCCCCGAACTCGCCACTCAGGAGTCCGAAGGCGATTTTACTATTTACGCCCTCGATTATTCGGAACCAGAGACCCCTTTAGTTGGGCAAGGCATGCTATCGTGGGCACTCAATTCGATGCGTAGTGACTGGGCTACCCAGATGCCTAAGATGGTCACCGGGCGTGTAACCAAGAATTTGCTCGCCGTTTTCGGAGGAGGAAACCGCGAGACACTCGAAGTCAAGCTCAAACTCACGGCCTCTAATAGGGTCCAGAGACCGGAGCCAACTGTTGATATGCCGCCTGTTGACATGCAGCACGTTGCTATGCAGCCTGTTACCATGCAGCCTTCTCGACCTATCGAAACGGCCGTGGCAGGCTCCGGTGCTGCAGAGTGGAACTCTTTTATCCAGGCAAACCCTCAAATCGGTCACTCAGCACACGTGTCTAGAGTAGCATCGCCAGCTCTGTCCCAAGTAGGACCTCCGCCCAACCCAAACGAACGACGAAATTCGGCCGGTCCGACTGTAGACCAAGTAAACTCGGGACCAGATATTCAGAGAATAGCCCCCATGCCTGTCGGCCCAACAACGAAAACAACAGCCTCCACGTCAAGGCCCTCCAGCAGAAGTTCTCGCCGAAAGCCACCGACAGGACGACCCCGCGGTAGACCACGAAAGAAGCCTGCCGAAGGAAACACGTCAGGGTACGAAGACGGCACGGAAGGCGAGGATGGCGGTTCAGGGCCAGCTAAGAAAAGGGCCAAGACAACCACAGTTGAAAAGACCGCTCCAAACCCCTTCACCTCTGGTCCAGAATCTCTACGCGTCACTGCTAGTACCGCTGGCTCTCTTCGAAATTTCCGCCCTGTTAACGTAAATAATGAGATGGTATCTGGAAACCATCTTCAAGAAGTTCCCCGAGCTCCCACTCCTATTCCTGAGGGAAACCCCCTCCATGGCCCTGCTCGGGGTGGCCCAAAAGGATCTAAGCCTCGGAGGGAATCATCAATGCGAAAAGAATTGGGTGCTGCCTTGAGCAGCCAGATCCCTCCGAGGCCTGCCCGTGCCTTGTCCCCCAGCCAGGAGGATGGCCGTTCTCCTGAATCGCCTGTTGAGACGCCAGCCTTTTCAGAGGATAGTCCACAGGATATACGCTCTTCTCCTCCAGTGCCACGAATAGCATCATTCATGCGGTCAAGTCCACCTCCTTCTAGTCCTGTTCTACCACCAATGCCAGCGCTGCCACAGCAAGCCTCAAGCTTCATGGAGAACGAAAACGACGACCTGCTTGATGAGCCCATCTTGCAACCAGCCAAGGAGAGCCAGTTTCATGGTCAGCCTCAAACTCAGAAAGTGATGGAAGATGTTGACAACACCGGTATACCAACTCAAGTCTTCAGAATTCAAGATGGTCCTGGTGGACAGGGTCTTGTCCATATCCAGAATTATAACACCCCTCAGCCAACATCAGCTCCAGCTGGCCCCCCTCAGACTGGAGTTGTTACTGCGAAGAAGATCCCTAAGCCTCGGCCGACCCGAAATCCTTCTCAGAAACGACCTACAAATCCTCCTCCTCAACGAACTCTCGCGCCAACACCACCTCCCACCACAGATGCTCTTGAAAAGAATAGCCCAGCTCCCGTTTCTGCACCTTCACCGCCAGATGTTGCTCAACCTGAGGTTGACCAATCTGTTGAGTCAATGGAAGAAGACGCCCTGTTTGAATTAGTGCGCGCAGTCTCGGGTTCTTCTGAATCTACCACTTCAATTGAAGCTAACCAATCTGCTCAAGAATCTATACATCCTCCAAAATCAACTACTGACACCGTCGGACCCAAGCCTCATCCACCCCGACAGCTCGGTCGGTCACAGTCAGCGGGAGTTTTAGCTTTACCCTCTGTGCCAACCAGCGAGCCTGCTGAGCCATCTTCTCTATCACAATCTATCCCTGCCGAGCCTCCCCGGGCCTCCACCGAGATCCCGGAATGCCTTCGTCGTTCTAAATCGATTAGCATTCACCCAACGATTGCTGCCAGTGATCCCGTGGGACCGCCCGAGACATATCTGATCTCCAATCTTCTACCTACCCTTTCAGAGGCCTGTCCACAAAGCGACTTTCCCCCGATGCCTTCATCACCACCTTTCAAGTCCAACAAAAACCAAGTCAAGAAGGATTCCATTAAACAGCGTCTAGAATCGGCCATTGCAGCTGGCGAAATGCCTCCCTTCTGCACCAACTGCGGTGCCATTGAGACCCCGACATGGCGCAAAATTTGGGTGCAGGAACATGATGGAATCCCCCAGTATGTGGAATACTCGGAGAAGCCTGGCCGAGTTACCGCCATCGAGATCCTAAAACGCGACAAGGACAACAAGCCCTTGTCCCACCGCCTCATTAAGAAAACCCTCGGCTTTGATGATGATCGTCAGGCCTGGTCAGAGAAGCTTCTCTGCAACCCTTGTGGCATCTGGATTGCTAAGTACCATAACCATCGCCCTCAAGACAAATGGAACAATGCGTTTGGGCCCTTGGGCCAGGGTCGAAAGAAGCGATCATCTGCGGGACCTGAGTCCCAGGCAAAACGAGCCCGTACTAAGAGTATCTCGATGCCTAACCCTACCTCAGAGGTATACCCTGCAACAGACCCCTTCGGTCCGCTGGAACCATCATCTCCCAAGCAGTTTGATATCGGCGCCATGGTGGCCGAACTCGACGACGACGTCGTGATGCAGAATGTCTTTACTCTCCTCGCGGCTGATGGGCGGCATATTAAGGGTATGAGCCAGTCAGTCCCAGGGTCGACTCATTCCAGAGCTTCTAGGGGTACTGGAACAGCCGATAGCCCCATCGAGATGGACCTGGGCGATGAACTAGGAAGCACTCGGCGCCTCCTTTTCCCTTCGCCCCGTAAGGAGGGGACACCGAAGACCCTTGGAGAGATCAACGCCAACGTGGTCAAGACAACAGAGTGTCGACAAAACAAGGAAGTCGCCGGAAAAGAGAACGTTGCATGCGAGGCTCGTGAGGAGGAACGTGTTATAGATGATGATATCGAGGCACTATTCAACAGTCCAATACCAGCTCGTCCTTCCACACCGCCACCCAAATCCAAGGCTGACGCGGACTCGGCTCTTTTTAAGACACCTACGCGACCAACACCCAGTCACCGACCGATCACACGCAGCGTCTCACGTTCTCTTCGGTCAGTGAGAGACATGTTGTCACCTAGCCAGCAGGCACTTTTGCAAAGAACACCAACCAGAAGCCCCGCGAGCGTTAGACGCAGTCCGCGACTGAATCTAGAGAGCAAACTCGAGAGTATTCTCGATACCCCTTTGAGCCGAACCATTACACAGTTACTTTCGGAGCCAAACTTTGACTTGGGTAACAGCAACCTGGACTTCTCCAGTCTGCCATTGCTGGATACAGACCCCGCTAGTCTGGTCGAGTTTGGCAACTTTCTCAGCACAGATGGCATCATGCCAAGCTCTCCCCCAAAGGATGGTTCTCTAAGCTTCACCTACAACGGTTCAGATAATGTCTGGGCTGAATGGGGAGACGTTGAGCAGAAAACCACCATAGTCGAGGAGAGGGACAAGGAGAAAGAGGAGTAAGACTATGTTTATGAAAGCGCGTTTTCATCGTTTCACAGCTCTGTTGGTCAACAGGTACATCAAGAGCATGAGGTTACAGGATTTTATATTTGGAAGAAGTACATACCAAGTAGACGGCGTTTGGCGGATTTACAAAGATATGAGAGCAGCGGCGTTTGCTCCCCAGATAACGGATACGATACCTCGATAGTGACCAAGACATGGTCTGTTTAGAAGCGGATTGCAGCGAAATAATACAATGACTGAATTGACTCATACATTTACCTAAATATATTTACCAAGTCTACTGGATTACTCACCACCAACTTGTGGGACTCTCTTTACTAAACCGTGTATATAGTAACTTGTACTGTGCCCTATTCCTCACTTAACGCGGGTAGAACCTAGTTACCTAGGTATGTCACGACGCGTCTCATCGCGCCCACATCTAGGCCCCTCCAAACATTCTGACCAGCCTCAAGGCGACGTTTTTTTTTTTTTTAAACCAACCAAGATACGACTTTGGATTGTACCAAAAGTGTACCTTGCTATCAATCGTCTTTCACTCTAATTTTTGTCGCCCACCATGGCCGACGCAGACCTCCAAAACCGCTTCTCTCCTCATAAGCCGCTTGAGCCTGATATCCTCAGCGAGCTAGAATCCATCATGCGCCTTCATGGCCTTTCGGCCGAAGATCTCTTCTTCAAGTGGGAATCGTACTGCATAAAGCTCGATCTTGATGCCCAATTCGTGACTCTAGAATTGCTCCGCAACCTCAAGCAAAGCATCCAGGACGAGCTCGAAAACAGCCACCGAAAAGTCCAGGTCAAGGCGGAGAGGAAAGTCACTAGCACGCCGAGGGGAGCGGCCAAGGGCGGAGATGTCTTTGGAATGCTGGATGGGCTTGTTCCCAGTACACCGGCCTCGGGTGCTAAGCTGAATAGAGGTGCTGCAAGTGGGAGTACAATCAAGAGGAAGTTGGAGACGCCCAAAGGCTTGACGAGTTCACCAGCTACGGGAATGAACGAGCAGCTCAAGTCACTAAATGGACTGCAGTATGTGCTTGTATCTCATCAACTGCTCGGGTTTCGCTAATATCATATAGGCCCACATCTTTCAGCGATCGACCAAACCCTGGAGAAACAGTCGAGATCCTCAATGACCGCCTCAACGCAGCCGAGCCACCAATTGCGCCCTTCTCGGAACCCAGAGTAAAGCTCACAGCCGCCTCAGACCAAAAGAAGCTAGGATACAAGCCATTGGCCATGAAACTGTCCGAGGCCAGCGAGATTCTAGATGACCGGATCGATAATTTTATGGCTCTTATTCAGCAACATCACAAGATTGACGAGGCTGAGTTTGGTAGTGCTGCTGCTCAGAGTACTACCGAGGTTGTGGCCGTGGGTCGAATCGCTTCTGATTCACCAGAGGGTAAACTGAATGCTGCTTCGCTGGTGCTGGAGACGTCGAGAAGGACGGGAATGGGGTTGAGAGTGCCCCTGAAGATGGACAGCATCCGCACCTGGAGCTTTTTCCCGGGTCAAATCGTTGCTCTTAGAGGTACCAATGCCTCAGGGAACGAGTTCGTCGTCAAGGAGATTCTTGAGATTCCCCTGCTCCCCAGCGCCGCATCTTTGCCTTCTGCTCTCGAGGCGCATCGTGAGAGGTTCCGTGGAGGTCCTGATGCCATGGATGAAGATTCCGAACCTGCACCTTTGAATATTCTATACGCATCTGGTCCTTACACTGCAGATGACAATCTTGATTTTGAGCCACTTCACGCGTTATGCAGTCAAGCAGGCGACACTTATGCAGACGCACTTGTTCTCACAGGACCTTTTCTCGATATTGATCATCCACTCATAGCTACAGGCGACTTCGATCTTCCTGAAGAGGCGAGCTTTGATCCTGATACAGCGACCATGACAACTGTTTTCAAATACCTCGTTGCTCCCGCATTCAGCCGTCTCGCATCCTCCAACCCACAGATCACAATCATTCTTGTCCCCTCTGTCCGAGACGTCCTTTCGAAGCACGTCTCATGGCCTCAAGACTCCATTCCTCGTAAGGAACTCGGTCTTCCCAAAGTTGTTCGCGTCGTCACAAACCCTATGACTTTGTCGATCAACGAGCTCGTGCTCGGTGTCTCATCCCAGGATGTCCTTTCCCAGCTACGATCAGAGGAGGTAGTATCTCGCGGCGGGCCACAACCTGGTGGCGATCTCATGAGCCGCTTGTGTCGATACCTCGTTGAGCAGCGACATTACTTTCCGCTATTCCCACCTACAGATCGTTCCAAGCTACCCAAGACCGGTACGGAAGAAGGTGTAGCTACTGGTGCGGTTTTAGATCTAAGTTACCTGGAACTGGGCGAGATGGTAAATGTTAGGCCAGACGTGATGGTTGTGCCCAGCTTGTTGCCTCCTTTCGCAAAGGTACAACCCCTTTATCCAGTTTCTGAATCTTATTCGTACTGACTGAGTCCTAGGTCGTTGAGAGTGTTCTCCTGATCAACCCCGGATATCTTTCAAAGCGCCGTGGTGCAGGCACATACGCGCGCATGACACTATATCCGCCAACGGTGTCCAGTGCGAGTAGTGATGCGATGATGGGCCATCAAATATTCGACCGCGCTCGTGTGGAGATCGTGAGGATATAGAGGAGTATAGAATGGAGGGCGAGCGCAGCTGTATGTAATCTAACGAGACACGTAAAAGAGGGAACAAACTTGATGACACAAATAGTGGTGGTTTGGGTATTATTAATGGTATAACAAACCAGGCCGTAATTTACCTGGCGTCCACCCTGCGTCTCTTATCACTCTCATACCGCTCATCGTCGCGCGACGTGCTACGCTTGCGGCGATTTCGATAATCATCTCTATCCCTATCGCGCCTTGGCGAGCGTGACCGTGATGGTGATCTCCGTCGGCTGTGTCCATCATCATCCCTTGAACGGTACGAGTCCCTCCGATCTCGATAGCCATCGTCCTTCTCCCTTCGGTCATCTCTCTTCCGATCACCGAGGGGAATGGCATTGGCGCCGCCAGCACTCCGCTCATCGCGTCGAAATCGATCGTCATCGGGTTTGAAACGCTCATCTTCTTCATATCGTCCGCCGTCTTTCTTTCGACCGCCGCCGATATCTCCCCATCGACCCGTGTCTTCGGTGCGCATATCCCTGTACTTTGTTGCGCCCTTGCGGCCTAGCTTGGCCATATCGCGACGCTGTAAGTATTCAGGCAGGGCCTCGCGATTTCGCACATCGTCTTGAATGCGACTGCCCATGATGTCTCGCTTGTCCAGGCCAGCAGCTTTCATCTCGTCTTGGTAGAAAGCACCCTTATGTAAATACCGTTGCATGAAGGACATCTTGCCCTTGCCCTCCTTCTCCTCCTTTTGCTGTGCGAGGAATGCTTCATCCTCGGCTTGTCGCTCCTCCTCGGTCAGATTGCGTCGGCGCTCAACCTCTGCGAGCTCCTTTTCACGCTCTTCTATGACGGCGCGCGCGCGCTTTAGGCGCTTGAGCTCGCGGACGCGCCAGGCAGCTTCTTCAGCCTCTGGGTCCAGCCCATCTGTTGTATTGACGTCCGAGTCCTCGTTCTCGTCGTCATCCCAGTGTTTCTTGCCCGCGGAGCGCGCGGCGAGGTCCTTCTTTATCTGCTCTTCCACGAGGTCGTCGGCGGCTTTCTTACGGGCTTCTTCTTCGGCTTGTCGTGCTTCTTCCTCTTCCTGCGCCGGATCCTTTGCGTTTCCTCTTTGGCTCTTTGGTACGAATTTAGGTCGGATCATCAATCTTCGAGGCGCCTCCTCCTCGCTGCTCTCCTCTTCTGATTCACTCTCATCCTCGTCATCCTCGTCCCCTTCTTCTTCCTCGCTCTCTTCCTCTTCTTCCGTCACGAAGCCCTCCTCTGCAGCCAGGCGCTCGGCTTTCTCTTTGGCGATTCTTCGTTCTTCGGCAATTTCCGCCTCTTTTTTTCGCGCGCTGAGATCGACTTTTCCTAGATTGCCTGACACGATTTTGCCTGCGCTGGTCGCTTTTGGTGGTGGAGGGAGCGCTGGCTCAGTGGACTCCTCATTGTCACTGGCATCAGAGTCAGAATCGGACTCTACGCCTGTGGGCTTACCGGCGCGGTATCGCGCGGGCTTCACCGGATTTGCTGTCATGCGTTTAGGCGGCATGATGGTGAAAAGATGAGGGAGAGGATGAGAGTTCTGCTCGTGACGTTGGAGGCTGGCAGATAAAAATAGTGGGACTGATGGTGATAGGCTTATCGGACTGGTTACCCTGTACCTCGAATAAGTTCATGTTTCTGATCTCGTTTTAGATTACTTCTATGTTCTCTCTCCTGGTCCAGTTACAGGTTTGCATGAGGCCTTTACGTTCTCTTTTGACCTTTGACGGTTTCAACTGAGTTAATCGCTACTCAACCATGCAGCTCTATTACTAAGGTTTCCCCTCATCGTGTCCTAAATGCTTCAGGAACGTTTATCGCGACGTCTTCTGGTGAGCCTTGATAAAGACGACACATTGCGCATCTTCGCCTATCCCTCACATCATCGGAGATCACTGGTACTGCTCGCAAGGAATGTAAAGCTTTTGGGCGGTACTGCACAAGTTACATCTGTTGGACTTGCACGGTGGAAAGCTCGCTTACACTACCTATGCATACAAACACGATCTGTAACTAGCTTCACAATTTAGGTAATCAAGGGACCATTGAGGTGGCACCAAATAACTATAAACTTGGGATGTAGATAAAAGATAAGCACATTACTTACAGAAGCCTTATTGAAATCGGGATTCTCAGAGTTACTCTCTTCACTAACTCAAATGTTTGCATACGTGAAAATAGTTAAGTACTTGGTCCAGAAGCCGAGAGAAATGTCTGCAAGTTTAATATAGAGATAACACGAGGGGGAAAAAACATGACTTGCGCTAATACACTTGCTTAGCCATAATGTTCAGTTCGCATAATGCTGGTAAGACATGGCTAAGTACCTATAGAAAATCCGATTCCTCGGCCCTGGTAACTTAATAATAGAACCAGACCGCCGCGTGAACGAATGCAGAAGCATGCATATCAATCGTACACATTTAAATTAGACGCCACTATTATGACTCAGAAAAACTGGCTGTACCTGCGAAGCGATGGCTAGTGCCGAGCGGCTGTTAATGATATAGCCTCACTTTTTCTTCACCAATATGACCAGTCAGCTGCTCAACAACCCCCGTATTCGTTTCTGTAGGTTCGCGCAAGGTACCTATTCGCAAGCTGACTCTGCAGACAATCTTTACCAAGCAAGACTCTAGATGCATGCATACACGTGGAGACACTATTTTCATCAGCATGTGTGCTCCAACGGTATATCCTGATCAGAAGTTTACAAGGATAAGGCGGGACTGCGGCTGACAAGGGACTGCCATGCCTTGTCTATGTAGTATTAAGGACAAGGAGGATATGCAGAGGTAGCCAATCGTAGTTGAGGAACTACAATATTAACGGCCGTCTGCCCATTGTTTTCTCTGCAACAGGCACAGTAAACCGGGGATAGACTAATGCTGTAGAATCAGTTGAGAGCTTGACACTAGACACTTAACAAGCCAGCACCGCGAGAGCGCCATCGTCCCTAGTCCATTGTGGTGTCAGGGGCTGCTTTGCGTTGAGCTAACGCTGTTGATGGCTTAGGGACGTTAGATTACCGTCTCTATCCAGCCCCAGTAATCTTGTAGCAGTTTAGAAGAGTTAGGTTACAAAGTCAGCACTCAAACCTTGAACAGTCTTCGTTGTGGTGAGTGTGTAAACATATTGATAACAGTCAGTAAGCCACTGAAGAACAAACATCATGGCAGTTCAAGGATCCATATCTCATCTGTAGTTAGTTGAGAGGAAACGGGCACCGCGCAGCGAGCCGCTAGTACATGTGCCGAGTGTCCTAGGCGCTGATCTATTCCCTTGCTCAGACTTGAAACGCCCCATCAATAGAATCCTGCAAGCCACATAGCTCTAGGGTTATGTTGCACGGCCGAGTGAAATACGAAACTGCGACTCTGACATCTTATTTCTGCCAACTTAGACATGGCTCATGTCCAAGCACAGACTCCAGAGACCGGATCATCACTGGTTCTTTCACCTGGTCCTGGTCATGTTATCTGTCATATATAACAACTTGCTTTTTGTCAGACGAAGAGGCCGTGAAGATAGCTCGGCAGACTGGCAGAACTCGCTCGAGTTCTTGCGTGCTTTGACTCGACAAGTATAAAAGCCAAGAACATGTATGCTCTAAAGCCAACTCTAGTGACCATTACGCTCCCCAACCAAGAACCAACACAGCCGACCTCTTGTCTGTATCTTTGTGCCCATCTCCATACCCATCATGTCTCATACCGAGGATCGTGTTAATTTGAACACATTCATCGTGGTAGAAGATGACGAGCCTCTGTCCCCGGGTCCTGGCCCCGTTTTCATTGTTCCAACGAAGGATGAGCCTAAGAACGACGATTCCACTGTCGTCAACAAATCTGTCTCTGGCGCTGCCAAGAATGATTTATCCCAGCCGTATGAGCAACGCGCTTATGCAAGCTGACCCAAGTCCTGTTCGATCTCGAGGCAAGAATATATCGATAAGTGAGGAAAATGGAGGGAACTTAGTTGAGTACGCATCGGACGTTTGTAAAATTAGAGGGTTTGAAATTGATCTGACTATTGACTCATAGATTGACATTGTTTGGTTAGGAAATATTATAGAAAAGAAACTAATGGCTTTGGGAGATAATTCAAAAGCGGTGATGGTTGTGCGAGTACGGTGAAATGGGTTCCGTGGGCAATTAGAAGCGTTTGGAAATGTTTACACAGTCAAAAAGATACATAGACGGCTTCTAGCAATTTATGAACTCCCAGACCAATATCTATGGGCCGTCCAACCAACCGCATACTTGACCATTTATGACAAAAACCGAACAAGATGAGCAATGTCTTCCACATGCTTAATCCTTGCAAATTAAGCGCGCGGCCAATAGCCGCGATTTCGTTGCACAAGCACGTGGATCTGGCTGAGATTTCTGCCACATCAAGTTGGGGGCTGAGGAACGGACTGGGTACTTCCAGAGTACGGGGAGATGTGACGTGTCGTTATGGATGGCTCTCGATCTGCTGCAAGGCATTAATGTCAGGCAGCTGACAGCGCCCACAATGTACGTTAGATTGTGAATTGCTTTTGCTCGCACAGCCCATCTACCTGCAGCAACAATGTCAAGCGTTGAGCTTGTGGCCAAGTGTGGGAAACATGCATAAACAACAAGGCAACTGCAGTTGCGGTGTGCAGTGCTTGTGTGTAGTGGTGGTGAATGAGGTGGTGATGATGGTAGAGATCAGCTTCGTTATTTGTCCATGGGCGACATGAGTGTGCGTAGCGCGTTGGCGACGTATAATGGTGTCTAAGTGTATGTGATATCGTAATGCAGGCCGAGTTGAAGATAAATAGGCATCGGTGCCCCGTTGATTGATCTAGTCAAACCTGATCTGGGAAAAATTTAGCGCTTGTAATTGCAAAGAAACTCTTTTCTCACTTGATGAATATGTCTCAATCTGAGCAGACTGAAACATCCAATGTCAACTTCACTCCTCGGCAAACTAGTGAAGCACCGACGACTGATGGGTCGTTCAATGCACAAGGTACTGCATGAAGCCTATGAAGCAATTGCTGGAGCACGCTGACCGTACACGTCTTCACCCAGACCTCGAAGGCCAACTAAGAGGCGAAGGTACGTTGCACTCACATGTATATCAGTTAGGCGCTAAAAGAAGGCACCTAGACGAAGCCAAAGGATGGATTCGCCTGTCTGTCCTGCAGCAGCGCGACACAAGGTACATGGTAGCTCCCCGGTATGCAAACATAAGAGCGGCGTGTATCAGGTACCGAGGAAATCGTCTGTGGGCTCTTTACAATGAGGCCGTGAGAATGTCCAAGGCAGGTGAAGAAGACGCAGACTTACTTGAGAAGGTTACAGACGAACTTGACAAATACGGTGAGACAGCTCAGCGAGAGACTTTTCGACAAGCCATAGATTGACGAGATCATAGACCGACTAGTCCTCAGAACAAGCCATATCCTTGCACTCGGCAAGCCGGACAAGTACTTTTTGAGAGGGGCCTTGCGAATCTTCGGGGCTGCCTTGAAGGACGGCAATGCCAGCTTCGTGGACGAACGGAGCAACGACTGGGCATCGCTTGACCAGCCAGATAGACTAGATCAGCTCATCAGCCGCATCCCAACCACCAGCATTGGGAAGTTCGTGTTTGTAAGTACGTTCCGTTGCGCCATTCCCAGAATGAAGCGTAGTGACCTGAGCTAGAAACCGTTCCTTGCAAAGAGGGAAAGGATCCAAGGGATTGATTTGACCCACTACCATGATCGGGCTATACGGTTCTTCTTTTTCACCATCTTTAGCGTCATCATAGCGGTGTTCGCTTGTGCCCCAGCCGCGGTCCAATCTCTGAATGTGCAATCAGCGGCTGGTGAAGTAGTGGTTTATCTGGTATTCGTCATCGTGTTTGGCTGGATGAGCCAGGGGCTTATTCGGGGCTTTGAGAAGCTGCTTTTGACTTGTCTAGCCTACTCCGGGTTGATGGCAAACTTGTTGCGAGGTAACTGGTGAGTGGTGAGAGTGGAACGTGGAATGCTGGCCGGAGAGGGGACAAGTTGAGGCGATGTATCAGTAACATTCGTTATATAGTCTTTAGAAGGCGTGGATATCTATTGGAAATTCTTTCGTACCGACACTGGTCCCAAGTGCCTTCTGGTGATATTTTGATGGCGCGGGGAGGCAAGCACGAGGGTTGCGTATTGGGTTGGGAGGTCAGGAGACAAGATGAAGGGTGTTGATGTAGAGGAACGATTCTACAAATAACTGAGAATGTATAAGAGTGGTGATGATAGCAACGAATTCAAAGCAATTGCAAGATGCTCGGATTGTAGATATTGTTTCGTGAAGATGGAATTTAGGTAGGGTGAGATGCTGAAGGAAAGGAGAAAAATAACAGGTGGGCCGGCGCGCGCTATCCCTCACAAGAGACTCTGCAGTGACCATGGGAGGCAAGTGGCACTCATAATCATCAAGGCAGACAGAGATAGGCAAGGCTAGTACTAGGTAACCTTGGCCTAGAAGGCTTAACCCACGAAAAGTACTCCTTTAAATGGCCATGTACATGAACAATCCAGTCCGTACCTAACCGTGAAATAACCCATTACGTGTTAAGAGTAATCTGCTTGTAAACAAATTCCCTATGAGAAGACTCAAGATTCGATCCATTGTGACATCGTTGCTGCCCCTGAAGTCCCTCCCCTGACGGAGACAGACATACGTACTGCACTGTTCTTGAGCCGAAATTACCTGCGTCTTCACGCATCCAGCTCAAACAAGAAATCAAGGCAAAATATCCCGTTGACGTGAACCGACCTAAGCAAGCGGGGCCATGAATGAAAAGCGATAGCCAGGGGTAGGCGTGCTGGCGGCCCTCTCGACATGATCGTGCAGTATAAGCGTTGACAGGAATTTTTGGGGCAACTGGCGGTCGAGTCTATCGTCAAAGGGCCACTGTATGCACCAGATCTTGGTGTGAAACGGGGGCAAATGCCAACGGGAGACCCTGCACATTGTGAAGCACGGATCGGTCGCCGTGGAAACTGAAAGCCTTGTGCTACCTGTATTGTTAATTGTAATCTTGACACTAAATCATCCTGGTGCCCAATTGCAGAATAACGCTTTTGTCAGAGCGCATGAACCAGTCGCGGAAATTCAAGTCGGCTGGAACTGATGGCATTGCGAGATGGCATCAGTCGATACCTACCTACTAGGTAGTGAACACCTACCTACCTCACCTAATAATCTGGAAGGTATGCGTCGGGCTGCTCGGGGTCAATCCTGCCCCCGACGATAGGCTTGCGCCTGGTTCGCGACCCGTTCCTGCCATCTATGGCGACGAGAATAGGCGGCGGCCTCAGGGCTGGCTGCCTTGTTCATCCAAACCTACCTAGCAAGGTATTGACTGCAGTAACGGGGAGAAGCCTAAGGTTTCATCAAACTGGGCATTCCTCCCTTGTCATCATTAGTAATTTGCTTTCCCCATCGTCAGTATCCTTTCAATGAATAGAAACGAGGTCAATCTTAAAAGACCTGCTGATATCCTTGCCGGTTGTCGATCGACCAATGCATTCTATCGAGATGAATCAACATAGACTGCCAACACCTCGAGCTTGGGAATCCAACATAAAGACCGCGCGATTGGCATTCGCCAAAAGCCCATTCGGCAACTGACTTCCCAGCCTCGCAGGTTGTTATTTTCGATTCGGTAAAGCGCGAGTAGTCCTGTGTGTAACCCTGTCAAGTCTTGACCGCCTTTCTTTGGCAGTCCGAATTGCACTGACATTTTCGCTGATATGAACCCGAACCTGAACTTGGATTATTCCAACATCTTCAAAACGACGAAAAGAAAAGAGAAATCGACTTTGGAGTCCAGAGTGTAAGCTTCTCTCTTTCTCGTTCTTCAACGGTGCCCGACGACACCCGAATGCCGTGCCTATGATGCGTCAGGCGTTCCGATGCAGAGCTGATTGACAAACCGAGGTCGAACTATCTGTATTATTCAGTCGCCGTTGTGTTTTGGTCGTAGCTCGACCGGGAATCTGTCCATCACACTTGTGATAACTCAACATGAACGGTTCTGTCGCGCTTGTCAAGTGCTGGCGCCCCAGAGGAGATACGCTGCAAGGGCGGCATAGAGAGATCTCTGCAAATTGGTCGCTTGACTTGCTTCAAAGGTGTAGAATGAGGCGACACACAAGTGTGATTCCAGAAGGGCAGAGTCGTCTTGTTTGGCCGTGTGCACAAGAATAACTCGACTGAATCGCAGGTACTCTATTACTGCGATGAATTCAACAAGTGCAAGTTGTGATTAGAGTTCAGGTCAATAGGAGAAGTTTGTCTTCGTCGTGGAGGAAATAAGACCCCAGGGGTTAAAACGCCGGGGCTTGACTGGCCAATTCCAACGATGTCCAAGTGGGACACCGAGTAATCCATTTGCCTAGGTAGGTGTTCCTGTTTATCGCGCACCCATGAGCAGCGCACCAATGATGACACAGGAGACATCCTCAACCCACGGTCAAGAACATATTCAAGTTTGGCGAGCTGTTAAGGCACTCCTGGAAGACAAAGGCAACCGATTCTGGTACAGAAACGCTGGGATGCTTTTTGAAAATGTTCCGCCTTCTCGTCTGGAGCCACTAATGCCTCTCACCATACGTACCACTTCATCCTTTGGTCAGTACATCACAAGGGAATCTACTGCTTCTTTGGAAAGGACGGTAGACCGATAACGAAAATTTGACTTATCACTCGGCTCGAGCATTATCGTGAGGGAGCTTCGCAAGGTTGCTCTCAACTTTTCAACCGACGGCTTTCTGATTGAGGTTTTACTACGCGAAAACGGGCATCGACAGTGGTGAATGCCTTTGGGAGCCCCTGACAGGGTATATACTGGTAGTCTTGAACTGACCAAAGCCGAGGTTGTTGTGTGTTGCATCGGAACTCCTGGCCCGTGGCTAATTCGCCCGTGACTTTTGTACGCTCACGACGTCAGAGGATACCTACTCCAGGGACTACCGGCCATTTGTTTCATCGTCTAGTTTTCCGTTACGTCCTACACATGGCCCCCTTGTGATTCGAAGATTTTCCTTCCAAGGCCTCCGAGACTTGTGCAGCGCCCGAAATCTTACATTAAGGTAAGTCAAGAGTTTCTACCCAACAGCAAAGGTTGGCAACGTCGATTACCGTCTATGCTGTCTATCCACCTCATCCACCCACCCATCCATCACGGCTCTCCAGCCCCGCTGAGGCCATCCTGTGGACGCCTTTTTCCATCATCAGGATCAGCAAATAATCTACATCTAAAGATGAAGCAGTCGTCAACATTCCAAAGAGCGGTGAATGCTAAGACCTGTTGGCTTTGCATATCATGAGGCTCAGCCTCTTTCTCGCGGAAAGATGGTGTCTCTGAGGGGCCGGCCATCTGTAAATCTCGAATCGGTGAAGCCAAAAGGGGAGTCATCGCCCTCACTTGTTACCCAACCGACACCCTCACGATATCGAAAGCATCTGTCGTCCAATGAGGAAGGAAGCTTCATCTGCATATTTGAAGACGTCGCCATCACACACATCAAGTCTCGAGCAAGTACTTTCCTTGTAGCCCTCTTGCTGGAGCGGTACGGCCCGCCAGCGGTAACTTATTGGTCCTTGGGGACCGGGTCAAGACATTACCGAGGTCATACGACGGCAAGTTCGCTCATCATTCGTCGATAAGTTACATCTATGGTATGCAACCTGGTGCACAGCCCTGTAATTGACCTGCTTGTTCAATTTGAGCCGCAAACAAAAGCCGATTAAGTGTAGAAGTGCCAGATAGCACTTCAGCCTGATGCTATAAAACAACTCTTGGCAACATGAGGCAAACACCGTATTTCCGATGACGCACATGATGCTTATGGACTGTTGGTTGAATCTGGGTTACATTGAGGACACGCGCGCGATTGTTAAGCGCAGCTGTATATGTCCTTTAAGCACTCATCAAATATTTACAGTCATTGCCATTGCACGAGCTCCTAACCATCTCGGTCTTTGCGAGGTGCTTACTTTAGTATTCTCAGGCTTTCGCATAACCTTTAATAAGTCAGATAATACAACGATTGTGTTCAAAGGTACAGGCTGAAATCTGACGATGACTGTCCTTTTTGTATGGGAAACACTATCCTTCAAGTATATCAAAGGCACCTGGCGAAAAGCTTGAATAATGAACCACCTATTATTTCTCAAGTGAACTTTGAGATCATCAACTCGGGAGTTCACATATTAACTTGCTCACGTATGGGGCTATTTTTGGACATCTCAGTTGATCACGTCACCCCTGAGATGAGTCGCTTGGCACATGAATAATCTGTGCTCAATTCAATGCCTAAGTTTTGAGTGACCAGAATAACAAGTTACAATAATGCTATCCGAAAACTAGTGCCTAGCTACCGGTATCTGCACACTCACTGGGCTAAAAACTAATCAGCCGATGCCGACACAAGTTTTGCGACTAACATACAGTATACGCATCTATTCCGAATATCGCTTATCTGTAGACTCATCTCAGCTTCAACTCAAATGGGAAGCCATGTGTACTAACGGCCTCCCTCACGGAGAGGCTGAGATTACGAAGCCCCACGATCAAGATGAAGAAGAGCGCTAGAATCGTAAGCGATCTAGACCGATAAGATCTAACTAACTAACTTAGTCTAGAACGTTGCAACGGATAATGTAGGGCTGACGCACCAGACGGGTAGGGTAGAGTGAGATTTCGGGTCCGAACCAGGCCTGATGTGGGAGCACGTTACAGCGACCGAAATTAATACACATCATGTTTCATGTTTTTGATGTCCTGGGAAAAGATCTCTTTGTTTGAACTTCTTCCACGTAGTCTTGAACACACCCGTGTTTGGCTGTTTTAATGACGAAAGTCCATATTCAGAACCTATGGATATCAAGTCTATGTCTCCTCTGAGCCGGCTATCTAGGTATCTATCGATGGCTTTCCCTAGCGGCGGGTTGGCGTCGACAGGGCAAAGAGGCAGTCACCTACCGGGGCTGAAGGGCCCCATGAGGCTCAACCAACAAGTTCCGGGTTCTGATCTGTGCTAGATAATCGCTAGTTTGTAGAATGGGCTGAGCTGAAGTGGAGGAAGCAAAATCGCCGGACCCCTCCAGAAGTCATCAGCAGCGTGTTAGTCTATGCTTGCTTTTGGGGCTATTATTAACTGGACTGCGACCTGTGCGGCGAGTCTTGATTTAACTGCACAAAGACATAATAAAGCAGCCATTGTTTTGTTTAACAAGCTTCATTTGAGTATCCGACTCACCAGCTTCGCCTATCAAACTCAAGCAAGCTGAGGATATTCCCGCAAGTAAAACTCGAGGATTGCGATTTTACGGCGCCTGGTAACTTTCATCATTACTCTTGACTCGACAATCATTTGCGTTGCGTTGCCGGTGAGTCTGTAACCCATGAGTCTATAGCCCATGATGCTCGCTCGCCTTTTGCCAATATAGGTCTGTAGACCATCGCAGAAGCATCGGAGCCTTAGCAATCGGAGCCTTCTGGTGCGACACTAGCTTTCTCCTCGCATCGACCGTTGTTCAACCACCTGTCGCTTCTCTTTCTCACATCTTTGGCCGTCGACCTGCCCTGCTCGCTTCCGTTACTGTCTTTGCAGGAGGCAGTATCATGGCCGCCCTCGCAAAGAATATCGCTGTACTTCTCGGAGGTCGAACACTTCAGGGTCTCGGCTCCGGTGGAATTCTCGCACTTACATATGTCGTCACCACAGATCTTGTGAGCCTCAGGAAGAGAGGTAATTGGTTCGGTCTTACCTCCCTCAACTGGGCCATTGGCAGTATTCTTGGCTCCCTGGTTGGTGGTGAACTTGTCGAGACGTCGTGGCCTTGGCTGTTCTGGATCAACTTGCCATTCTGCTGTGTCGCTTACATCGCTATCCCTATTACGATGCGAATCAAGCGAAAGGAGGATGCGTCGGTCAACACCAAGATCAAGGAGTTTGACTGGACTGGAACCGTCATCTTCGTTGGTTCTTTGACGAACTTTCTGATTCCTCTCAGCTGGGGTAAGTTGCATCTCAACTGAAAAAAAAAAAAAGGTCTATTAGCCGTTGCTGACTGATATATACAGGAGGTATCATGTATGACTGGAGTAGTCATCGAACTGTCATTCCTCTCATCTTTGGCATCCTCGGTCTCATCGCTTTTTGTTTCCACATCAAGTTCTGCAGAAAGTATTCTCGGTGCGACCCTCTCCTGCGACCTAGCCTCTTCACCTCAATTACAGCTCTCTCTGCGTACTTTGCCACTATTATCCATGGCATCATCGTATGGTGTCTCATATACTACGTACCCCTATACCACGAGGTCAGAGGCTCGTCGCCCATCGCTTCAGGTGTTGCCGTACTGCCATCCACCGGCACAGTGGCTCCCGCTGCTGTCGTGGTCGGACTTTTGATCGCCAAGACGGGTGTATACAGGCCATTTATTTGGGCCGGATGGGTCCTCGTACCCTTGGGCATGGGCTTGATGATGCTACTTGACAGAGACACCGAAACATTCAGATGGATGCTCATCTACCTCACTGGAGGTCTGGGCCTGGGGATCCTCTACTCGGCGCAAGCATTTGCTGCCCAGGCTGCTGCGTCCAACACCGATCTGCCTTTTTGCTTCCAGTCTGTACGTCTTCTGCCGATCTCTCGATCAAGGAATCGGTGTCGCCGTTGGAGGTGTCACTTTCCAGAACGAGTTCCGTAAGCAGATCGGGAAGAGCTCAGAGTTTGCCTCCGAGGCCGATGATACATAAAGAGTCTGCGGACCGTCTGGCTAGTCCTGACTCTGCTGGCTTGCATTGCTCTCGTGGTGTCACTAGCGTGTGTCAAGGCAAAGAGTCTGGACCGAAAGCTTGAGACTGAGCGTACGTTGAACCGGGATGAAGATGACGAGAAGAATAAGTCAGCTCCAGACGTAGGTGTCTAATATTCTGGATGATTCAAGAGATTATGTCTGGAATTGCGTGATCGGCGTTGTTTAAGCGGCACTGGACGATATAATGACCCTCAGGGCAACTCAGTTTTGTAACGGCCCCAGCAACAACATGGGCGTGATAGTTTCCCTCAACACCACTATGGCTTGGGACCAAAAGAGACACGGTTTGACTCCCAAAGCCACCAGTTCTTGTGTTCGTTGTCGAATTATGTAGCCTGAAGGGGGTGTAGGGGGAGAGCAGGTGGAGGAACACCTCCAAATAGCTTCTCTCGAATCGGAGAAGATGGCGACGGCCCTCCAAATTGCTCTCGCCAAGAGTTTCGGAACAATCGACTGCCAACATTTAGTCCCTGACTATAGCGACAACCTCGACTTCTCCAGTATGGTCGTTATAACCGTTAACTCTCTAACCCATCTCTTTCTAGACATGGGACGACTCGTTCTTAAGGCACACTTATACCAACTTCCTAGACCCAGTTACATTAATCAACTTTATGAGGCCCTCAATGATATGATCATGCACAGGTAACTAATAACAATCTCAAACAGGTTAATTAAAATATGCTCTCAAGGTTTCAGGATCTGCCTTGAGTGTCTCTTTGTGGTTGAATGCCTTTGCATGATACTCTCAAATTGCGCTGTTAGTGTCAAGCATCGAAGGATATGTCAATAACAAGCAAGGCAAGATGGCCGAGCGGTCTAAGGCGCTGTGTTCAGGTTCGACTAGAACTAGTAACGATTCGCAGTCTCGAAAGGGGCCTGGGTTCGAATCCCAGTCTTGTCAGTTTAAATTTTTTATTTGACTCTCTTGAACATTCACAAGGATGTATCTATGTGGTGGTGGTTCATCGTTTGTCATGTCTCGGGTAAAAATCGCGATACTGGTTCTAAATTGCGGGCAGCTGTCACAGTGCGCTCATTTCATGTGATGGCGTCACTGATCAGCCCAGTGAGACTTTCGTTTTTGGGGTTTGGCGGTGGCTGCCATAGCTCAGGTACCACCTGTGCAACCCCCTCTAACCTGGCAGGTAACTCTGATAGTGCACGCGGCTTAATGGTAGACGCGCGCTTCGCGATCTGAACCCGCGTACATTGATTCGACTCTTTTATCCTCTGTCACCCCGTCCTATCCTCTTCTCTCCTCTATCTTATCAACCATCAAACACCTTCGCGAATGTCTTGGACTCCAAACGCGAAATGGCAACGGCGTCGTCCTCTTCAAGTCTGTCGTCGCCGGCATCTTTTGTGACGGCGCATGATTCCGCAATCGACAAGTCTACGGCGGCCAGCAGCCCCGTACATGACAACCCTTGTCCCTATCGCGATGCGCGACAACTGCCCCGCGACTTGAAGGCACATTGCCAGATTTTCTTGGAAGAACAACTCTGTATGTTTGCGCGCATACTTTTCTGCTCCGGGACGCTTGCTGACACCTCAATAGATAGCTCCGCGATCAATCTCCTAAACAGTATTGCTGGCTCTGGCGCATCCAAACGCACCCCCACCAAGAGGCCCGTTCCTGTCCCTCCTCCTAGTTATCTCGCTCTGTTGAACACTCTCGTCATTCATCCTCTTCATACTACCCGCGTAGAGAAGAAGGATCATCTCGACGTTTCCTCACAGGCTCTCGATTATCTACGCAACATCCTCACGATTGTCGGCCCCATAAATGCTGAATTCAGAACAGCCTTCCAATTCAGTTCGACGCCACGTTGGGGTCGCCGATGGGATCAACATGCACATGGAACTGATAGCGACGTGTCCGATGCAGAACCCAGTGGTGACGATGAACGACTACGAGGCAAGCTGGCCAATGACGGCAGTATTTGGAACCGTGGACAAGACTTTTGGTCCACTGTCGGCTGGGCATTAAACTGCAGCACTCTATATCCAAATCGATGGCGTTATTGGAAAGCCTGGTTAGAATTCATGTTGGACGTCATGGAGGCCGACTGGAATGAGCGCGAGCGACGCGATAAGGAAGCGCAGCAAGCAAATGGTCCAAAGAGCGAATTACCCCGGACGTCGCGTAATGAATCCATCATTGTCATGTACATGGATCAACAAACCGGGCGACAGAACGGAGCTAAAGGGTTTATCAAAGCTCTGTTCGCCGACGGAAGCGAGATATCCTCATCAGCCTATCGTGAGGTTTTCGACAAGGAGCCCAGAGGCCTGCGCAAATCGTCTAAGAAACGAAAGCGGGACCAGGTGCTCGACCTGGAGAACGACAAGTTTGGCGATTATTTTGACGACGAGTCCATTTCTTCAGGAGTATCTGAACCGCCGACACCTCAAAAGCCTAAAGACACACGAAAGCTTGGGACAGCCGGAGCACATGCGCCAGGCATGGTCGAGTCTGTCAACATACGCCTTCGCCTCTTCAAACTACTTTCTGCTGTGACATGGTCACTTCGAAAACCGACCGAGCTTCATCGTCTGTATGAGGAGTATACCGCCTCCCTGAAACTTCTACCACTTCCTACATTTTCTCTTTTTGCATGTCAGCGGCCAAATGTCCTTCTCCCCGAAGCACGTATTACAATCACTAAAGAATTATTTGACCTGCTCCTACCATCATCCTACAAAAACCCCTCCAAAGTTGACCCGGAAGGTGACGCAGAAGGATGCCTAACTTTACCAATGTTAGAGCATTGTTTTGTTCCTCATCCGGCAAACACTGTAGCACTAGAAGACAATGCAAAGCTGTCTCTAGTCGTTGAGGATGCCATACAACTGTTGTGGGCATGCGACTTGATGGTTTATTCTGAAAAATTTGAAGCAGCCGTTGAGAAGGGCATTAAGGCCCGAGAAACAAAGGCAAAGAAGCGGCGCACCGGGAAGATGAAGGGTGATGAGAACGACGCCCTAGCGCAAGAAGTCCTTACCAATTCGGGTGAAAGAATTCGGGTATTAATGGAAGCATTAAAAGTTACTCAGGAAGCGGAGTCATGAAAACGGTATTGAGATGGAGATTTTTGTGGCTGTTTGGTATTGTACAAATTTAGACTACCCCTGCATATAAACATAATGTCGTAATGAATGATGATATCCAAGATCATGGCCCGTTGAACCTGTTTCGTGACTCCTTTCGAGGTTCTTGGTACAGTATTGTTACAATTGATGCAATATTTGTTGCTTGCCAGAGCAAACTTACTCAAACCCCAGCTAGAACTCCAAACCTCAACGCCTCTTTGCTGCTGGTGGACTCCAAGCTGCAGGCTGCCATGTCTCGCCCGGTCCCCTCGCCTTGGCCTTTGCCCAGGGATCGTCCTTTTTTACAACCTCATCCTTGATCTTATTCGCACCCGTATCAGCCTGTTCACCTTTGCCAACATCCTGTTGCAACGGACTGGCCTTGGCTGGAGACAACAGTGGCGCTGGCGCAGGCTGTGGTGCTTCCATAACCCGCGGCTTGGCCTCCCATCGAGCATCCGCCTCAGCAGCAAGCTTCTGCATCCTCACCCGTCGCATAACATCGCCCTGCTGCTCCTCGATGCTCGGAGGTTCTTCTCGTGTATGTCGCAGCC
This sequence comes from Fusarium continuum, assembly GCA_013184455.1. Lineage (NCBI taxonomy): Eukaryota > Fungi > Ascomycota > Sordariomycetes > Hypocreales > Nectriaceae > Fusarium > Fusarium continuum. Next base: position 74,144 of record JABCKB010000451.1, read on the forward strand.
ATTGATGCCACTGCGGGCTGACCTTCACAGAGGAGTAATGCGCTGATCGTGGGTATTTAACAATTCGTCGCCAACGCTCGTTGCTCTGGGCGCCTCGTGTGAGCCGAAACTCCCAGTACGTGTTGCCCTGGAGATCATAACCTGGTGGTGTGTAAGTGGCAGGAGAGACGTTGGAGGGGAAGATGGGATAACGAACCCATGAGGAAACGCTTGCGCCATGGTAAGCGGAGAGCCTTCCACTTGTACCAGGCCCGCGCAATAGGGCCAATCTGATTCATGGCTATTACGCTTTTGTTTTAGCGATTTGATGGACAGAGTATGCCACCAGAGACTATGGAGGGGTGCAAATGGGTTGGTGAAGTCTTGGATCCATGACAAATACACAGCCACGTCATGATACACCAGCCACCTTTAGCCCCAGCCACCCTTAAACCCCCAGTCCACGTCATATTGGTGGGCTGGAGGTTGACGTTGGGTGCGTGCCGCCCCAATCTTGCCTACTCCGATACTAAGTTAATGCCTTGAATACCTATAGTACTTACTTACCTACCTCGCCTCGGATGCCCGGGATACCTTGGTCCTATCCTTTCTTCCTCTTCTCCTCAATCAACACATTTTCCACCTGAACGTTGATCTTGAAGAAGATTCTTAGAGATAGCTTCACTTATTTTTCATTGCGACTTGATACCCGCCCTCCTCTTAAGCTTGAGAAGCTGTGCGACTATCACGACAATACTGCGAGGCGTTTACAGGTCCAACACTGCAACGCCAACTCGTACCAGCCGAGATACAATTTTGTTTTCCCAACTCCCGACGTGATTGATTTGCCCTCTACCGATAATCCGACTGCGAATCCGACATCATGGCGTCCGTGTCGTCGCTCGATAAAGACTTGCGCAAGATGCGCCTGGAGAAATACACACCCGCCGCTGCAAACGAAGCTCGTTCCTGGATTGAAGATATCCTAGGGGGGAGCCTCCCTTCACCAGATCTTCTTGAGGGGCTCAAAGATGGTGTTGCTCTATGCAAGTAAGTCACCTACAGCATTGGCGATCATGGATGCGGGACTTACACAACTCTTTAGACTAGCTAATCTTGCTCTCCCACCTCCAGGAGTGCGGTTTAAGCAATCAGCTATGCCTTTCGTACAAATGGAAAACATTTCTCTATTTCTCCGCGCCTGCCAGTCCCCACCATTGAACCTTCACCAACACGATACGTTCCTAACTGTCGATTTGTTCGAGCAGAAGGACCCTGCGCAGGTGCTACAATGTATCGGCGCATTCAGTAGAGCGGCCCATGCTGCTAACCCCCAGAACTTTCCCACGCCGATTGGGCCTAAGAATCGACCTGAAGCGGTGACACCGCAAGGAACAGGGTCACGAACACCTACTGGAACACGCGACCGAGGCGCATCTGTCACCAGCAACAAGTCGCCTGCCTTCGGACGTTCTGCCGCTCTACCTCATCGAACTGGTGACTCAGGCTCAGGGAGATGGAGCCCTACCAAGAGCCCCAGGAATGGGCCCGAATCTCCTGGCGCCGTTAGCAGCTGGAGCAAAAAGGAGCATGAAGGTACCACAGCGCCAGCTTGGAATATCGCCCAATACGGTTATTTAGGAGGCGCCAGCCAGGGTAACCTTGGTATATCATTTGGCGGAAGGCGACAAATCACTAATGCCGGTCCCCGCGTGCCAAGCCTTGCTGAAAAGGAGCGCCGTCGAAAGGAAGAGGAAGAGCGCGCTCGCCAGGAAGCTGAGGAAGAAGAGAAACGGCAAGCCCAAGAAGAGGAACGCGCACGAATCGAGGAGGCGCGCAGATGGGAGGAGGAGACGGAGCAACTGCGAGAACAGGAGCGACTTGCGGCTGAAGAAGAAAAGCGGAGATGGGAAGAAGAAGAACGGCAATGGAAGTTGACAGAGGAGCAAAGGCGCAGGGAGGAGGAAGAGGCCGAGGCCCGCCTCGCCGACGAACGAAAGGCCTTGAAGAGCCGCAGCGACGCCAAATTGACAGGGCAGTTCCTAAGTCAGTATCGAGCTGAACAAGAGGCATCGCAGCAGGACGGTGCATCCGAAGATGACTATAGGAGCCGGGTCGAGCAGCTGGAGCAGGAGTTGGAACTTGCTCGACAACGCGAGGCCGAATATGAGCGAGAGCGTCAAGAACGAGCCCAACGCCAGGGGAGCGCCGAAGCCAAGCCTGCGCCCAAACCAAAACCCAAGCTGGTGTCTAGTCCCCCGACCCGCTCTGATTCGTGGTCGCGGGACGAACGCGAGGTTTTACGCACTCGATCGCCTTTCAACAGGGAGCCTGTGCAAGCAAACAATGCCCCTGTATTGCCTTCAAGGTCACCTCGCCCTCTCCCTGACCCGACTGCCCTCCCCCGGGCCAAGTCACCAAACACTAGCAACCGTCCTCTTCCAGATCCTGCTACATACACACCAAAGCCTTCACCTGCTGCCCCGAGCCGAACCGATCGCTTCTTATCAAGCAACCCAGCTCCTGCGGCTCCAGCGGCTCAGGCGACTTATTCCCGTGAACTCGGCGCTACAGCTGAGCGTGACGCCGAAGACCAGCGCCGTGCCCAGAGCCAGACCAAGACCAAGGCCGGTGGGTGGGCTTCCAAGTCACTCCTGGAACGCGAGATGGAGATGGAGCGGCAACGACAGCGTGAGTGGGAGGAGGCTCAGAAGGAGACTGCCGCGGCGGTACGCTCCAATGAAGGCGTGGAAGGTATCGGCGGTGGCATCGGTGGCCGATGGGATGTTGGACAGTGGGCTGGTTATACTGGCGGAGATAGCCAGAACAAGGGCTCAATGGGCATTGGAGCCGGTCGAAGACAGATTGTAGGGCCTCGTCCACTACCTGAGCAACCGAGGTAAGGTATGGCATACAAATAGAAGCAAGTTTTGTGCAAGCCGTGGTGAGTGCTGCGTTAGTAGCTAGTGACATTTTGATTAACTCTGGCAGCCTCGGATAGAAGCTAAGATAATTAAACTCTTGTTCGCAATATGATGTCGAGGCTCTCCGTGACCATGCCCTTTATGCTTGCTTGGAGTAAACCAGCCAATGAGCACTAGACGAGAACTCAGTTAACTGATTGAACACTTGTGTTAACCAAGGATAAGTCTCTACTATCTTGCGACACTTGAATGTTAGTTTAGGTGAATTCCTTATCTCTTTTGACTTGTATCATTGAAAGTAAATAGATTAAGATTATCCTCAACCTGATAAGCAGGGTTTGCGTCCTGGGTCAAAAGCAAGGGGGAAGTTCTTAGTTTGTTGTAGCCACTTTAACATATGGTATCTGTAACTTAGACTCTCAAACAATACCATCCACCCACTTGTCTGGTTTCAAGATCAACATCTAACACGTCCATAATTGCTATGAGCAATCCACCCATTTTGTCTAAACCCATCCCTGAAAGGTAATTCCACTCCATGCTCTATATATACCGAATACAGCAACACAAAACGCTCAAACATGATTTGCCTCTCCCGCTGCAGCCTCGTCGCGACATCGCTTGCACATACACCATCCGCCCAGACTGCCTCTCGCCCATTCCCGTCGTTGTTGCACGGGCAAGTTAATGTCGCAGTAGTGGTTAAGAATCTCTTCGCCCTTCTTGATACCCCCCGGCCGACCATCTACACGCTCTTTTCTGGCTTCCAGGACCATGCGGCCGCCCCATTCCCAAGTGACGTTGGGATCGCAGTCGTGATTTGCGAGACACCAGTAGGGATGCACGGCGGCAACATCAGGGCGCCCATCCCGCGGGTTTTTACGAGCAGAGGCGGTGCCGCGAAATTTGGCATACAGTGTATTTAGCACCCAGAGATCGTATTCGGCGAAGTTGGCGTAGATATCAATATCCATCTTCTCGAGGACGTGGAGCGGAGTCTCGATGTTGTATTTGAAAGAGAAAGGGAGCGTCCACTCAGGGGGTGGGCCGGCGTTTGGTGAGACGTTGATATCGTTGGTTCGAGTCGGGACAAAATCACCCCATATGTACTTGACCTCCCGGACATCCAAGGGGTTGGTCTCCTCGTGAGCTGCAATTGCTAGAACGCGGGAAAGTAACAGGAGGTAAAGCGTATGGTCCGCTTCGAAAGCATCGGGGTCCTTGGCGATCGCATCGACATCCTTTTCGCAGACTGCTGGGTGATATCGTTCCATGGCCTGATCGAAACAGTACTGGGTGCAGAAAACTGTGTCGTAACACTCGGGACAACTAACGGGCTCGCTCTCGCTGCCTAACGGTGGTAGATCTGAGCTACATGCGTCGCAGATAGAGTCCTTCAAGCGGTTGTTGGCGGTAAGGAGTGAGTATTCCCTGAGTACAGCCTCCCCAGGGGCAATATCCTCCTTGGCAAATACTCCAAGCTGTTTACACGTTGGGATGATCTCGTAGTCGTCGGTGCTACTGGCTCCTTCCAATAGCACTGGCAAAGTAGCAACCTCAACTGCACACTTGGGTGCCATGTCACTCAGGTGCTCGTTCAGATCGGCTAGTGATTCTGGGGCGAAGCGATCAGGTTCATGATCATTCCAAGGGTAGACCTCTCGACGAACTAGGCCTTGATCGGGGAGGTTATGATAATCGATATCAATGTCGTCCCGGCGAAGTCTTCGACGGGCGACAGTGACAATGTTGTTTTTGGTATCGAGTAATTCTCGATTCGACGGTGATAGTTGAAGACCGCGTTGACAGAAGCTGGCACCACTCTGTAGTGATCCACAGAGTAACAGGCCTAGTGAGAGAATCTGATATGCACGAACTTGAGCCAAGGTGGCTAATCGTTTAACTAACTCGTCATCTATCCCTGAACCAGCTTCGGTGGTCTGGAGGTCATCTTGCGGCAGGTTCCCATAGGCTAGAACATCCGGGAGTGGAACTGCCGTGTGCATCTGAAGAGACTCTAGAGCCTGTTCATGATACTCGAAACCTTCGTTGAGAACTTCATCTGCAAGTAGAAGCGCACGATATGCGTCACCAGCTGCGAGGTCTGGGTACCCTAGATCAGAATGGATAACGGCACGGTCGAGGTAGAGTATCAAGTCATAGGGCAGGCTGGAGAGTCCTTCGGTGAGCTGTGATCGCCTGTCCAACAGCTGCTCGTTCCGAGCTGTCGGGTCCATAACGAAATGCGGGTGTTTGGTGTGATCGTCAGATTGATGTCAGTGGTCTTTGGCGAGCTGTCTAAGTCGAGATAACGCAGTGGTGGAAGGGGAGTGAGGGGAGAGAAAAGCTGAACTACCGGATCTAAACCTAGACGGATCCAACAGAGCGAAGTTTAGAGACAGCATAAAGCTGTAGCGGTGACAAAATCTTTCAAGAGTAAAAGGCACAGGAAGAAAGAAAAGTCTAGAGGTGACGATAGCTGTCGTCGAGTTTCCAGACAAGGATCGGAGAGCCAAGGGTTCAAGAATGGAATAATCACTCGGGGGGCGCGGCTATTCTCCAAAGAGGCTTGGTGTTAGTTAGTCCTTCTCTTTAACGGGAGGCTTTTTTCTGGCAGCTAAGGATTCTTTCGTCAAAAGACCCTGAAAAATAGAAACAAGTTGTTATTGCCGAAGAGGAACGGGGTATCTCGGCATGCAGTGGGTTGGAAGAGAGAAAAGCAAAAGGAGCAGTCTTGGCAGTGTCAACTGCCAACCAGATATTGGCTGTTGCTGTTGGGCGGTTGGGAAGTGGTGATGGCGGAGCGAAGCGTCCGGGCACACCAAAGCATTGTATGCGGTGTGATCACGACTCAGGGTGAAAGCCTTTGTTTGATGAATTTGATCGCCAGGGTCCATCCATTCTAACAATTTTTCAATCCCGAATGAAGAAAAAGACACGTCCCGCAGCCCAGCCAAGGTGGGCATTGGGTAAAAAAAAAAGTCTCTTCACTCTATGTTACCTATTTCACATGCTGTAGCCAGATTCATATCCAGACTCGGCAGAGCTCGACCTTGGAACGCCTATTCGCAAAGAAGTTATAAATAACATACGGGTCCTTGTACCTACATGCGTCTTACGATCATTTGTCTACTGTGAGATTTAACGACCGGCTCAGTATCGTGTTTCGCCAACTTGGCCTAACCGGGCCGGCACAACGCCAATTGGTGATGGCCTTCGAGAGGTAGGTAACCAACCACAGCATCCATTGGTTATTTTCTCTCGTGCAGGGCTATGCAGCACATTGCTTGTTATTCAAAGTTGGTAAGCCGGTCTGGGTGAGTTTGTAAAAAAGACTCTTGACCTGTCTACAGTTAGATACAGTAACAGCTTTACACCAGATTACCTAGAGCTATCAAAAACCCGGACGCCGACTTGGCAGAAGTTGTGCCCTGGGTCGATGTCAATTTGGCCTGTCAATGAGCTTACCCGCCGTTGGTTCGCTAACTGCCTGCCGTGCCCTGATGCATAACAGGAACAGGCACAAACACTCACCGTCTCTTACATGATGTTAAGTAATGAGGAGGGGCGTTATTACCCCTCCTTGAGCAATCGAAGCTACTAGTAGGTACCTTAGGTACCTGGGCAGGCAGGTAGTTATACTGTCCATGGTATTATTGATGCCGTGACGATGAACCAGGTGACAAGATATTTTTAATGAATTAGCATTGGTTGCTCGAGAGAAGTCAGACCGGGGGAAAGTGCTATCAAAAATTGTTGGAGGCTTCCAGAGCCATCCATTATCCATGTCCAGCCGAAAATTGATGGAGGGGTTTTGGAGGGGTGCCAGGGTCCATCGGCTGTTGGTTGTTGGAGAGAGACCAGAGACAGGGACCCGGGGTTTAACAAGACCGCAGATGCCCTGGGAAAATCTGCCAGGGGCCGGACTTACACAATGACTTGCATCGAAAGATACCTGAGTTCCTTGTGTAAATGTTGCCACACTCTGATATTATAGTTCAAGATATGACAAACACTAATATTCAACCAAAAATTATTTTTAATTCTTGTACCTACCTATGCATGACTCTTTAAATGCCTAACTAACCATAATAGGTAATTGTTCCCAGCCTTGTGCCTTTTTTGAGTGAGACAAGCGCTTGAGGCTTCGAGAGGTTACAATTCGAGGCGGAACGACTAGCGGCACGCTTAAAACAGCCCAAAACGGCCCCTCTCAATACAGTACCTACGTCATGACAGTATATTAAGGCTTAACCACAGTAAAGCCCTCCCCCCCCCGTCGAGCCAGGCAAGCACATGCTTGTGGCTTGAGGTACAAACTTTCTGTGTGATTCGTTGATTTTAGGTTCTTGCGGCATCGAGTTAAGCTAGCTCTGGACCTGGATGTCGTTGTCGTGTTGCAAAGGAAGAGCGTTGGGAATGCAGTTGTATTTGTCCTATCCACTTACTCTTGAAGCCCCCCCGGTATCAATCCGAATATGGCTGTTAGTAGCCTCTGGCCGTATCACACACAGAAGAATGCAGAACGAATGAATGCTTGTGAAGCATTCAGTCAAGGTGCGGCACTAATAAGGCATCAAGAACATCGAGCCACGGACAAAAGCCGGATCTTACAGGGAGGTGATTTGGTTTGCTGTAGATGCTGCGTTGTGTCACCACCCGGTGATGATGATGTTACTTTGGCTTACCTCCTTGACCAGGGTTCAGTAGGGCTCACAAGCACGTCAGCAACAAACCACATGTCAGCCCGCTGGATAGCTAGATCTGGTATGTTTATAGATCTCTTTGCGATCATTGTATGTATTGCTCATCAAGCCCAAGATTTTAGAAATGTTCCGAATACCTTATCCGGTAGAATGATTAATGACGAGACTAGCTATGCTCCAGTGGCAAGAGGCCTGCCTGTCTGTCCTGTCAACCAGTTCCTGACTTGGAATAAACGGCAACCCGATAAGCTTTTGTCGACAGCACGCGGCTAAACAGGTGTCCACCATTTACTTGCATTATCTAGAAACATAACCAAGGAAAATCAACCAAACACAACTGAGACAGGCCAGAAGCACAAAGTCAGAAAAGCAAATGACTGTGCTGTCTAGCACGCCACTACACTCATCATATCATGTACCTAAAACAGGCCTAGGCTGTCGTCGTGTCTCATCATTCTTATTTACCTCTCTCATCATTGAAGTTCCAGAGGTACCCGAGAAGCTATCGTGAACC
>JABCKB010000452.1:0-25793 GCA_013184455.1 Fusarium continuum
TTTTTTTTTGTTTTTTTTTTTTTTTTTTTTTTTTTTGCCTGAGTTGGTGACCCCAGGTGAAATAGGCACCTTTGGCTCACTGTTTTCGTCCATTCCACGACGGTCAGCCTGTGCAACACGGCTCACCTTGAAATGAGTCCGTCAGCTATCGTTGAGTCCAACGATATGGCCACTCAATCGACATTTTCTTACGCACAAGCTGCAAAGGGTCAGGGAACTACCCCTGTCTCTAATGGCGGTGCTTCCACTGACGCAGCCGCTCCCACTCAGGACGCCCAGGATCCTGCGGCTGACGCTGACACTGCTGCTCCCGTAGCTGACGCAAAGACGGCTGCTGAGCTGGCCGGCTCCGAGGCACCTGAGAGCGCCGAGCCCCGTGCGGCTGCCGCTGAGAAGCAGGACTTCGAGATCGCTCCCGGATCAGAAAGCGATGCCCGCTCCGAGTCGACACAAAGCAGACGAACCGAGTCGAGGCGCGATGATGACGCTGGAAGGTTAGATCGCCCATGGCGACGCAACGAGAAGACACCGAGGTCATCAAGCAATGTTACGCGGTATGTCGATGAGCAGGACTCCCGAAAAGCTAGGCGAAGTAAGAAGGGCAAGACTTCCGAGAAGCAAGCCAGCGAACAAGCGACGGACAAGGAGCAAGAGGCGCCTCCCGAGCCCCCGATGGTCCTCTCTGAAGCACCTATCCCCAGCGTCAACATTTGGCACCAGCGAAAGGAAGCTCATCAGGCAAAATCCACCAAGTCTGCTCCTACACCCGCAGAGACCGCAGTAAACGGTACCTCAATCCAGAAGGACGAGAAAAAGACTGAAGAGTCTATTTCTGCCCCTTATACAAATGGTACTAGGCCTCAACAAAAACCAGCCAGCACTGTGCGGCCGGAGCGAAATGGTCCTCGAGGTTCGCGGATAAATGAGAAAGACAGCAAAAGTGAGGTCCCTCCATCCGTCGAGGATTCTACAGCATGGCCTACTCCTGAGACCGCCATCACCACTATCAAGGAGGATTTCAAGAAGAAGACTGCCGAAAAGACGCCTGAAAGATCAGATCGCTCTGATAAGGACAGCCAGGAAGATGGTAGCTCGTCGAAGCCTCGACAGAAGTGGGTAACTTACGATTATGTTCCTTCGGTAAACTTTGAAACCCAGCTTCCTCAAATGCGTGGATCCAAGCCTCGCGGTGGTGCTCGTGGTAGCCGAGATACCACCACCCGAGCCACAACCAACGGTGCCACCGATAAGACCGTGTCTGCTGTGCCTTCAAACAAGACCAACGACGTCAAGTCCCGGGATGCCACCAACAATACTACATCGCAATCGGCTGCGGCTAAGCGCGGGTCAGTCGATGTTGCCAATGGTCAGAAGAAGGGTTCAGCAAACACTGGCTCTGATAGGATCAAGGATTCTCCTGCTCAGTCTTCGGTAAGTGAGATCATGCTAATGTGGCATGTACCCAGCTTTGGGATGCCCAGTCGGGCTTGACTTTCATCACCGATATACTAATAGTTCTTTGCGCAGGAGACTTCTCAAGCTTCTCGCGACCGTCCTGAAGGCCGGGGTGAGAGGGGCAGAGGCGGTTACCGCGGACGAGGTGCTCACCACGCCAATTCCCAATCCCAACATGCTATTTCTGCATCTGGATTCCACGGCCAAGGTGTTGGTGGTTCCCGAGCTCAGGGTTACAGCCCCCCTCTGCGACAGGGTGGTCACGGTAGCGTGTTTGCGCCTCCCACTCAGCGAGGCCGTGGAGGCCGCAATGGTGCTAACTACCATCGTATGTCTGTGCCTAACGGTGGTTCTCGCATGCCTGCTGTTCAGTCTCAGTTCGCTCCTTACGAATACTCTATGGCGGCGCCTATGGCCGGAGTTCCATTCCATCCTGTTCACTTCGACAACCTACTCATGCCTATGCTCAAGAGTCAGGTTGAGTACTACTTTTCTGTCGAGAATCTCTGCAAGGATATGTTTCTTCGAATGCATATGGATTCCCAAGGATTTGTGCCTCTTCACTTCATCACTGCCTTCAGGCGCATGCGGGACCTAACCAATGATATGAACATCATTCGCGCCGTTTGCGAGGAATCAACTGTGGTTGACTATGTCGTTGGTGAAGATGATTGTGAGCGACTGCGTCGTCGAGATGGCTGGCAGCAGTGGGTTATTCCTATGGAAGACCGAGAGGAGCTGGCTCGCAACGACGGTCCAGTGCATCTGACTTTCAAGAACCGAAACTTCAACTATTCTAATGGTCAATTCAACGGCATCCCTCCTATGCCATATGGTGCACCAGCTTATCCTCACGACCCTTCACTCCAGCACTTCGCACCGCACGACGTCAACGGAGTTATTCCAAATGGTACTAGCCAGCTCTCGGCTGCGGTCCCCGACTTCTCACCTTCCGGGACAGTTCCTCTTGTTGGTCCCCAGGGTGAAACTCAGGTAACCAGTCTTGAGGCTCTAACAAATGGCCACGCCGAGAACGTTACGCCACTTACGAACGGCGCATATGCTGGGGAGTCTCAAGCAACTCAGTCGTAAGCTGCTCTTCCAGATATAGGGGGTGTCGTTTTTTTTGCAAATATGCTAGGCCTATATCTCTCTCATGGCCTAGTATGAAGCATGTCCGGGGGAGAGTTGTTGCCGTACCCTTGATTTGGGTCGACATGAATTTACGCGTCACAGGTTTTAAAAATGTTTTTTATGATTTCAAACCATGGCCTAAAGTTGGCTTCAAATCCGTCACGAGCCATGGTGTTGTGTCGATTACGATCTTCTTGGCTCACAAATCTTCCGCGACACAATTGTATGGATTTTCTCAAGGATCCTATACCTTGAAGAACCCTTTACTACTTTGAACCGAACAGCAAAGGAGTTGGCGGGGTCTTGAGAGTGGCTGATGTTTTACATGTCACAGTTACAAGGGCAGCACCAGGGAGCGACAAAAGGTCTGCATCTCTTGAGTTCTCTATCGAGGGCGCTGAAGAGATCTGAAGGGCAAGGCAGATAAGCTGCACATATTCGATACCCTGTTGAGCAAAGCAAACATGAAGTGCTAGCATGGATTAAGGAGGAAATCTGGAGAAAATGTTTGGCTTAATGGCCTGGTCTATTGGTTTCGAAGGAGGCGTGTTCCAAGGAGGGGATTTTGTTAGATGCGAGGGCGTCCGCGACATTAGAAATATGTGCCTCAGAGACTTCTGCGCCCCGGCTTACAACTATCCAGCGCTCGGCTAGGTCTGGTTGCAATGTTAGCTCGACGAAGCTAGGCGACAGGTATCGCCCTGGATGATAGCTATACCCACCAGGTGGTAGTTTACAGGATTGTTGATCAGGGGCATACTGAGGAGAAGGAGGATGAAAGGAGGCGGAGCAGAAAAAGACATGGATGAACAAAAGCACATGCACGCATAACGTTAAGCTACGGGAAAGGGTTTTTTTTTTTTTTTTCTCGACTGCATTTGGAAGGGGTTCAAGGATGGTTTGTTTTGGTTTTGGTCCTGATTTTATTCACTGCTTAGGGATCTGATGTTAAAGGGGACTCTCTAAACTTTGCTATATATGGAGTTTTTTTTTTTAGTTCTTTTTTTTTTTCTACTTTTCAAAAACTGTACCATAGTTTCAAGGCCACAGAAAAAGAAAAATTAGTCGAGAAACGGATGACTGCCTAGTTGGACGCTTGATGACGTTGTACAGTGAAACTACCCAGCTTCATTTGGGCATGTTTCTCGGGATACACGGCTAAGTTAGGGCTCACTAATGCAGACGGTTTATAGGCGAGAGACATGAGGGCATGGAATGGCTCCAGTTCTTGGCAGCTGGTTAGTTCTATTGGCTGTGGATTTTGAGGCTGTGGAATAGTGAACAGAAGTTGTCTGGTTTCATCTGGCGTGAATATGAACACTAATCTGATTTTTGTCGGTTTTGTCATCCCCCAACAAGCCGTCATGATAAGGTTGTCCATCATGTTGGCGGGGTTGACAGGGGCCCGCCAAAGTTTAGGGTAGCTTGGAGAATACTGCAGCTGGGTCATGAGCATTTTGCCATGAGGAGATAATGGCAGCTGTTTGTCGCATCTAAATTGCGTTTTATTCGATTGAGTGTATGATTTTATATCTGTTTCGTTTGTTTCTTTATTACTTGATAAGTGACAACTGATTTGAAACATGAATCATGGAGTTACAATATTCGTATAACGATGCTTCACACTCTTCGCTTGTCGCTATGGTTGATGACAGCAACCGTTAGAAGAGAACATAAATACTCAAATAGAATGACAATAATCAGCCACTTCTCGCACAAAAGCTCGTCATGTCCATTTAAGCGCCCACTTAATCATTGTTAGTAGGTAGGTAGTTTGATATTCACGTAACGAAGTGCCGAATCTATTACCACGACTCACGTCGTCATCGCTGCCTAATCGGGAATAGACGCAACTTGATGCAGCCAGCCACCCACAAGCGAATGATGTTATTATATATGACGATTTCTGTTTCCCTCTCAATGCGATAAGAAAAGAACTCATCCATTATTGTTAGGCTGAATTAGTATTGAGACCACTGAAGTGGAACGTCAAAACCATTATCATGCCAACCGTTCTCTCTGGACGCGTCAGCAAGCCAGACGCGAAATCAGGCGCAGCTAATACCAAGACCAAAACAAAAGAAGAGCGTCTAGAGCGTAGAAGGGCGAAAGCGGCCGAGAACCAACGCGAATGGGAGAACCAATACCTCCAAGGCAAACCTTCTGCCTATTTTGCTGGATATGATCGCGAGATTGGGCCTGATGTCTCGTCTTCCATTCACGTCGTCTCTCCTTTTGACGGGGTTGGTAGAATCGAGTTCACGATTGAGAGTGACGAACCTGGGTGGGATTTCTTCCGTTTCTCCAGAGGAACTCGATCGGATCCAGATTATCATATGTTTTCTGTGCCCCATCAGCACATTGGTATGTCGGCCTTGAGACTGCCCGGTTCCTTCATGTGCTCACCCCCAGCAGAACAAATAATCGTTATCCCGGCAAAAGTGGTGAACAGGATCACGTACCACGTCATCGTTGTACCCACCGCTGCAACTGGCTGTTCAGCAGTAATCAAGAAGTATCCCAAGATCATTCGATTCGAGATACTCGACAGTATCTCAGAGTTGCCTAGAGATCCAGATGGATGTCCTACTTTCAAGGACCACCTCATCTCTCCAGAGAAACAGCACGTTGTGTTTCAGAGTCAGGTGCGCGATCAGGGTAAGCCGATGATGTTTGAATGTCTCGCGAGTTTGGATTCAGTGAAAGACAGCTATGTAGAGAGGGGCGAGGGTGAGTAAAGGCTGCACCCCATTGCGTATCAGCGCAGGACAAGCTCACTGGAACAAAAATCTAGGCTCACTCTACTTCCTCCCCAACGGCATCCTGTGGCTTGGGGAGAGCACCCTTTACTTCCCCATCGCCTCTATCAAATCACCCATGCTTCTCTTTTCCAGAGACTTTTCCGCCAGAACCAAGGAACACAGATATCCTATAGTGGCAATGGGCTTGATGATTCAAGCAACAGAGCCCTTTTACGAGGGAGAGGAGAATCCTAGGCCACCGTTTATATACTTCAAGGACATGCAGAATTGGCCTGTCATGAGGGAGCATATCGAGAGGTACTGTACGGCGCATAAGATGGGCCTCAGACTGATCGAGCAGTCGTTTTATAATTATGTGGATAACTCTCCCATGACTGGCTGGTCCGACCTCAAGGAGGATAAGTAAAGACTCACTCACGGCGTGGAGACCGACATGGAGAAGAGTGAGTTGAATATCAAGCGGACTACACCTTGGTGTTAGCAAGGAAGAGTTTGAGTCGGCAAGCTACTTCATCTTGTCTACCTGGTAGATACCATAAGCTGAGCAAAGCACAGTCTCAACCACATACGACCAAAGGTAGTGGGGAAATACGGGATCCCGTCTGCTCTCCCAAAGTCAAGCCACTAACCGGCGGATTAGTAGTTGGGTCGGTGACGACCAGCGAACCCCCGCTGTTGTATGTGTTTTGTCGTCTTTTGCCAGTCAGTTCAGTGGTAGGTACCTAGTAAGTAGTGTCTTGGTTGATTTTGAATTTGGGGACTCTGGGTGGAAGGAAATTTGCGGGTCGGAGTTGGACCCACTTGCAACGGGATATCTCATATCACCAGCATCAGAAATCATAATGGACTGCAAAATAACATTTGAGATTAATTAAAAATGGTTCAAACTACTTCGTTTGTGCTTTTGGCAAAGCGAGTACTCATCTGTACTCATCTATTTGCCTACCTACCTACCTACCTACCTTATCCAACCTAACATCAGTTCTGTCTGCCACGCGAGGAACTGTCATACGAGGAGGCGCCCAAGCAGGGAGCTGGACACTTTAGACGAACTTGGAGCAGGACTCGACATTATCCTATAATAAGCCATGACAGATCTATAAGTTTCGCTTGAGACCAGGTTTGCTTCTTCAAATCAGCTATTCATGGTGTGCTCGTGCCCGAATTGAAGCATCACGATGGTGAGTGACTAGACATACCATATCTTCTTGCCATGGAAGTGAGACTATTGTGAAGATTAGAGAAACTTCACATCCACGGCTCCGATGTTTTGGTCAAGGTGAGGTTAAGAATGCGCCGTATGATGCAGTTCGATTTTGGTGACCGAAACCGGCGAGAAGAGCGAGGATATGCTCTAATTCTAATTTCTGTAGAGAGGAACGAAGTTATCGTCAGAATGTGGTGGCAATACGTCAAAGCGTCGGTGACCAAAATAAAGCTTTGTATTAACTTTAGCAAAGACAGGCCAGCCAACCATGCTCTCTTTTTCTTCTGCTCGTTAATAGATTGCGGGACGAGATTGCAGGAATCCAGTTGAGTTAGAATGAGGATATAGCAAGGCAAATGATAGAGAGACAAAGAATGCGGTAGAAGTTACTAGATGTTACAGCTTGAACGGAATAAAACTTCCGATCAGCATGGTACAAGGTACGATGAGAAGAGAAACGAGAAGGGATCTGCATGGGTTGGTTGATTTGCCCGGTGGTACGATCCGAGGACAGAGGATATCGAAAATTGACCCTATTCCCATGTAAGTGACCTAGGTACTAATGCAGAGTCTTCACTTCACAGTAGTAGCCGCGGCAGCCGCCACGCAGACCGTACATACCGTCTCCTGTAGAGAAGCCTCCAAATTATACTCTAAATCTCGATACAGACCACCTGATTCGTCATTGACCTTGGATGCCGTGCCATTTCCACGTGGGGTCGGTCTGGGATATTGACTAAGAGATCTGCCTCCTCAGACGCCGAGGTTATAGATGACCAGCCTCCACAGCTCATGGCCGCCAAGTATAGTCTGGTTTGGCTCTAAACATGGTACCTAGGCTATCGCTTTGAACATTTCACAAACTTGCCCCGTCTTCCCAAATGCAATACTCGTCGAGTTGGCATGTGTTGTTCAACTCAATATATAACCTACTGTGGGTCCGGGGAGACGAAAAGCTTACCTACCTAGGTACCGAGGAGGCGACCGTCCAGCTTGGATACAATTTCGGTCTGTGGGGTGGAAAGAAAATCATTGAAACAAGTAGCTCACCTAATCTGGTATTCGAAATACATACCGGAGCTTACCTCCGGCTGGTCTGGGGAAGAGAATCCAGTTCTTACAGTACTTTAGGTATGCCCTCACTTGGAGCACTTGACGTCAACTTCACTCAACCAGGGCCACTGAGGTGGAGATTCTTTACCTCTTCCTCTTCTAGAGATATATCATGGCTGAAACGAAATACTTCATGATGATGATAGAAGTGAGTAGTATGATATGCAGGCATAAATACAACGTGGGCACCCGCTACCCATCACCAGCATCTAGGCATAACTCTCTAGCTACACTGTCTACTCAATCTTCCTCCCAGACATCTGCAAGTATACAAAAAAAAAAAAAAAAAGAGTACAGGATGGTCGCTTCTATGAATAGAGCTCTATCTGCCTTGTCAGTCAAGCCTGACATCGGCACACACGAGGCTCCTTACCTCAACGAACAAGGCTATGTCGACTTCTCGCCCGACGATCTTGAGAACCCACGAAACTGGTCGCTTACACGAAGATGGACTATCACCTGCATAGCCGTCTTCCTCGCCACAAACGGAAACTTTGCATCGAGCATCTTTTCAGGCAGTGTTGACTCTGTTGTTGAAGAGTTTGGAGTCTCAGAGGTTGCTGCGAGCTTGACAACCACCATGTTTCTCCTCGGCTTCTGCGCAGGACCTTTTGTCTTTGCGCCTCTCTCAGAGTTCTACGGTCGTCGATGGATCTTTTATATCACCTTTGTCGTCTACATGGCCTTTAATTTCCTCTGCGCTTTCCCCGCCAACTTTGGATCGCTCCTAGTCGGAAGATTCTTGGCTGGAGTCTTCATCTCTGCTCCCCTGAGCACCACTCCGGGTGTCCTGGTCGATCTCTGGGGCCCTATCGAGCGAGGAAATGCCACTGGGGTATTCAGCTTGGCTTCTTGGGTTGGGCCTTCTCTCGGGCCGGTGGTGTCGGGCTTTGTTCAGCTTAAGAAGACCTGGAGATGGGGCATGTACTCTGTTCTTTGGCTCGGAGCCTTGGCGGTATTACTCATGTTTTTGATCCCCGAGACGCATACGCCTACTATTCTTGCCAAGAAGTCGAAGCGAGCTCGACTGTCCGGAATTCGTGGATATGAGAATGTCATGACAGAGGGGGAAGAAGACAAGCCCAAGCTGAGCCGTGTCTACAACTTGGCACTCACACGACCTTGGATTCTCCTGTTCGACCTAATTTCCCTCCTGTGTTCTATCTACACCTGTATTGTATTTACCCTTCAGTTTATGCTTTTCAGCATCTATCCCATTGTGTTCCAGGAGATGAGGGGCTGGAACGCCGGCGTTTCTCAGCTGCCTCTACTTGGCCAGGTTGTCGGAGCTGTTCTTGGAGCTATTGTTATCTTTGTTGATAGCGGGCGACGAAGAAGAAAAGACGCAGCTGGGCAGACACTATTGCCAGAGGATCGACTTCTCATGGCCATGATTGGAGGTGTTGCGTTCCCGATCACCATGTTCTGGCTCGCATGGTCAGCCGAGTATAAGTGAGTCTTTGATTTCTCAACCTCTTGGCATGTAATAGTAACCAATACCAAACAGTTCTGTCTCTTGGATTATCCCAACTCTTGCGGGAACGTTTCTCTCGGCCGCTTCAATGTTGGTCTACGTCGCCATCATCAACTACCTCACCGACAGCTACGCCCAATACGCAGCCTCCGTTATCGCAGCCAACACCGTTGCTCGATCTGCAGGCAGCGCCGGCGCTCCTCTCTTCACGGACCAGATGTTTACTGCTCTTGGTGTCGGCGGCGGAGGTTCTCTCATCGGAGGAGTCGCAACTCTGCTGGCCTTTATCCCGTTTATCTTCTTCTGGTATGGCGCTCGCATCCGAAAGAAGAGCAAGTACGCCCTTGTCGAGCCTGATCAGATGGAGAAGCTGGATGAAGAGGCTGATCCCACCGATTACGGCATTAACCCTGACGAAACTCAGCACGCCGGCGAGATGGATCATCCGACTGAGCGCAACCGCTCCGAAGACGGATGATTTACGAACAAAGTTGAATGGGATTTGTACTATATGCATTTTGAATATTATAATTATTAGTTCCAAAAGTATTTCGCGGGGTATGATATTCTTTCAAGGGGGGAAGGCCGGGGTTTCGGACTTAGAAGAGAGGACATAATGAGTTGGTTTATGTAATAGTCTAGCAGTATATAGCGCCTGTATAAGATTAAGACTCTAGAGTAGTATTGGTCCGGAATTAGTGACATGTTTAATCTATTCTAGCGCATTATCACCAACCTCAACTTTTATCTTCATGGCTTACATTTTTGTAACCGGTATGTTGCGGCTATCTTTTTATTTTGAACGCAAGGTTCGTCAAGGCATGCTGCATGTTAGGTTGTAAAAAAAAAAAATTAATTTTAATTTTAAATTTTTTTCTTTTCTTTAACTAAATAAAAAAATAAATAAAAAATAAAACTGTAGTGCTATTCTTACTAGGCCGCCCTAATCTTGACTTGAAATCTTCATGGCCTGGACAAGATCAATGTGGCATATAGGCCAGAAGCTCCGCGATTAATAAATAGAAGACTCCAAAGAAAGATCCTCAAGCTGTAAATAATGGCTCATGTGCTGGGGGGATTTGTAGTTTGAGGTTCGAGGTTTATGGACGTTTCAACGGTTTCAGTCTACTATACCTGTATAGAAGGTACAATTGTTTGGTCAAGCGGTGTGGCTGATGCAAAAGAAAATGTGGCTAAGCTGGTCATGAACTTTCGTCAGCAGGCATCGTCTGTTGCGTCACATGTCGTGCATCAAACACGGGATGGTGCGAGAGAAAAGAGGCGATTGGATGATCTAGCTTCCCGCCCGGCTTGTCTTGTGCTCGGCCGTTGGTCTAGTCCCGAGTTTCACAAGGTGACAAGTGTTTCTAGAAAGGCATCAAAAGTGGCAAACTCAGTGCGAGGACGAGTGCCGTATCGTATATCGTATGCAAGTAGGTATCCCGGTCATAGATCCCTTAGGTGTGTAACACGGGGATATCTGATCTAGAAACTATTCCTGAGCCTCATTCCAAAGACACTCGAGACGATCCCTACTACTCAAAGTGAGATCTGGGGGTGGGAGATTGAGCCATGGGCAGCCAATTACCAAGTCCGAGACCTCAGTAAAGAGCCTCACTTATCACTCCAAATGCCCAACTGGGCTCGGCTGATAGGGTAGACCTGGATCCGAGGACACGGAGCGTCAGATGGACTCGGTCAAATTCCAATGCCAACTAACCGCAGGAGAGCGAAGAAGAATTCTCCAAGGATTGCATCTCCGAGCGTCACGTTTCAATCGTATTCGATGATGCCGGGCGTTGATATGAGTTTTGAAGTGGAAATAAAAATGCACAACGACTGTGGCGCAGCAGCAGCAGCTAACTTAGATACTCATCAAAGGGCTGGCTGTGTCGTGCTGAAAGAATGCCGCTGCGCCCAGCTCTGCAGGTGGGAACCGCAAGGCCGCAACCCCTGTCGAATAACGTCAGCGCTGCGGGTGCGTCCAACTTGACGAGAACCCCTCTTCATTACGTCGTTGGTTTTCGCTCCACTGAGATCTAATGTGCGAGGGAGCTTGAACAAGACATGGAGCCTGATCAACCATAGTATAACATGACATGATGCCTAAGGTAAGGTAGGTAATCTACTAATTGTGTAAAGCAGCCTAACCATATCTAAAACTCCAACAAGAGTCAGCAGGGAAGGCAGTGTCTCCGTTGCTGCCTTCCGTATCCCATTGATGCCCATCCATCCACCATCCACCATCCACAATCCCACCTCCCACCAACTAGAGCGGGCAGGTTCGGTCTCTGCTCCTGCCGACTCAACCCACTCTTTGACCCTCGCTCCCGTTCCATCTATCCTGTCCTAGGTCTAACTCCTCGGTCGGGACCTTCCCCTTCCCCCTTGTTACAGTACCAAAGGACCCTGTTTTGCTTCGTCTGGCCTGGGCCGTCTGTGGCTGGGTTCTCTTGCTGCTTTTCTTGATCTGCTCCTCCCGCCACATCCTCTTTCCTTTTCCTCCTTGCATCGCCAGCTCCTTCAGCTCTGATTAACACAACATCCCAACGTCATCTATCTTGACTATACAGCCACTTCCAAACACGCAACATACGCCAATACACACATTAATCGCCATCAGAATATACAGCGACAACAATCAACACATAACTTCCCATGGCAAACTACGACCCGTATGATCGGGATTACTCTCGCCGTTATGTGCGAGAGGAACGTCGAGAAGATCCCCGTTATCTCGACCCTCGAGACTCTTTCAACTCAAAGACCCATCGGGAGATTGTTCCTCGCGCCCGCGAGGATAGTGACCTGTCGGTAGAAGAGGTTCGCCGTGAATTCCCCCCTCCCAGCAGCCGCGATATCCGCCGCGCCCGATCCGCTGGGCCTGACTATTATGAGGAGGAATACGAGTATCGTCGCGGCTACGACCCTCGCGATCGTGAATATGAGCGCCGTTCTCGCCGGGGTCCCTCCAGCCCTTACCATGAAGACGAGGATCGCAAGCACAAGCCCAAGGGTATGACCAAGAACGAGAAGATCATTGCGGCCGTCGCTGGTGCTGCCCTCGCTGCGACTGGTAAGGAACTGTATGATCGCCGTGAGGCAAAGGAAGGGCGCACCGATATTCAGCGCAACCCTCTTTCCACCGCTGCTCTCGCTGGCGTCGGAGCCCTGGCTGCGTACCAGGGTGCTCAGTTCTATAACAAGCAGCAGGCCAAGAAGGACCAGAAGGCCAACATGATCCTTCAGCATGGCCGCGACGGTTATTACAGCGATTATTACTCAGACGAGGACGAAAGCCCCCGAGAGAAGAAGGGCCACAAAAACTTTCTTGAGAGCGCCCTTGCAGCTACTGGTCTTGGTGCTGCCGTCAAGACTCTTACCGGCGGAGGCAGCGATGACACTAGAAGTCGCCGAGGAGGTAGCCCCTCCAGCGAGCGATCTCGTTCTCATGCCGGTCATGGTAGCGGCGCCAACAAGGTCCAGAAGGCCGCCATGGCTTCTCTCCTTGCCGGCGCCACAGAGGCCTTCCGCGTTGCCAAGGAGCCTGGTGGCTGGAAGGGCGAGAAGACGAAGCGCATTCTTACCGCAGCTGCTGGTGCCGCTGCTGTCGATACAGCAACCGACGACAAGGGAGGAAAGCTGGGCCTGGCAGAGTCCGTTATTGGTGGTTTGGTCGGTAACCGCTTAATCCGTGGTTCAAGGAACGACATTGAAGAGGACCGCAAGACTGGCCGCAGCCGCTCTCGCTCGCGCGCTCGATCCAGGTCTCGGGGCGGGGCCGGCGGAGCGAGCGGTCTTGCCGCCCTCGCAACCGCTGGCTTGGGTGCCCTCGGTGCAAAGAAGGCTCTAGACCGATCGCGGTCCAGGAGCCGCGGCGGAAGAGGAAGAGGACGAAGCGCCTCATACAGTCCTTCTCCAGACCGACGTCGCCAACGCAGTCGAAGCCGCAGCGTAGTTGACAAAGCCCGCAATGGCCTGGCCAAACTCGGCCTCGGAGCTGGCGCTGGCGCTGGCGCCAGCGCCGTCGATGACTACCGTCGTCGTGAACAAGATGATTTTAGCGACCGTGGCGGCACCCGCTCCCGCCGATACTCGGACGACATGTACGATGACCGACGATATAGCAGCAACCGGGACTACTACGATGATGACCGGTCATACCGAAGTGACCGGAGCAAGCCCAAGGAGCGGCGACGAGGAGGACGCTCCGACTATTCGTCTTCGTCATCGGACCTAGGAGATTCTGACGAGGATGAGAAGCGGGCAAAGAAAATGAGAGGTAAGCAACTTGTCACCACAGGCTTGGCGGCCGTGGCCACTATCCATGCAGCGCACGAGGTCTATTCGAGTATGGAGAAGAGAAACGCACGACACAAGGCAGTTAAGGAAGGACGACTGAGTGAGAGCGATGCCAAGAAACTCAAAACCAAGGCGATAATGCAAGACGCCGCATCAGTCGGCATTGCCGCTTTGGGTATCAAGGGAGCTGTATCGGAGATGAAGGAAGCCAAGGAATTGACACAAGAGTGCAACAAGTTCAAACAAGAGAAGGCTCGTCGCCACGAGAAGCGAATGCAAAGGCGATTGCGACAGCAGTCGAAGAGCGATGGCACGAGAAGAGCAGACAGTTGGGCACCTTCGTCTCGTCGGGTTGATGGGTACGGCTCGGACATTGAGTACGAATACTTTGACCCGCAAGACTATGGAGGTAGACCCTACAGAGGCAACACCTTACCCGCTGAGCCGTACGGGATAGATATTTACAGAAGAAACCCCAACGGTGGTGGACCCTTGCCATCTCCCTACTAAAAGCCAGGCTAGGCCATGGACAGCATTCACTCTCTCTCACTCACTCACCCACTCACTTGCACGACTACGACATCAAACTCACGACTTATGATGATACGACCATTTGGCTCTTGAGAATCTTGGGCCCAACATACAGCGGTGTTCTTGGATAAAATAATGAGGGAAGATGGAGGGCAAGAGCAGAAAGATTGGAAAGAGCAAGAGACCTGGCGTGAATATGACTTACTGCACTGCATAGTGTGGCGCGTGTTTTGCTGCTGAAATTCCCCCTCTTCAGATAGATGAAGCACATGCTTTTCCCCTTCAACCATTCCCACTTTTGTTTCACACGTGTATTCAAGACAAAGACTAACGACGATGATTGCATTAGACCATCGCCGATACTGAGCCAGTGGCTCGATCCTTGCAGGAATAGGTGCAAGCGCATGCCTGCCCACACGCATGCAGCCTATCCTGCGCCATCCTGCAAAAGCAGAAGCAAACCTATATCCCGGCAGACCGGCACGCACATACATGCCTGTCCAGCGACGAGCTACTCGATTCTGCTAGATGAGTGGAGCACGGTCCAGAAGGGGCCTTGAAAACGGGCACTAACCCAAGGAGATGGGACGAGAGGGGGCGGTAACAAGGGATGCGGAAGTGGAATCCGGTGATGAGAAGTCACTGCATGCACGATGATGACGGCTCGGGAAGAACGGCTTCTGGAAAAGACGGGGGCTTGCACATCAAGACTCGGCGATTGGACAAAGCGCGACTAGAACCGGGAATAGGAATGGGTATTGGAGAAAAAAAGGTAAAAAAGGTAAAACATTTGTCCCCTTTGACGGGATGTGGGAGGGAAGGATTTTCTGTGCTTGCATAGGTACGATATGATGTTTTGGATGAGACTTTTTCTTTCTTTGCTCTTTATCTCTCTTTTCTTTCCTTTCTCTTGTTGTGGATTTTGATATACGTTAGTCTGGATGCAAGGTTCTTGGGGGTTGGGTCTTGCCGAGTTCCTAGAGCAACTTTACGAATCATGATCTATAATGAATGCATTTGTAGGAGGACGTTCCTTCTCTGTGGTCTTAATCGATGGTGGATGACGATACAAGACGACGTGACTCGTCTTGAGGCAAAGTGAAACACCAAACCAGCTCTTCCTTCCTTCCCCATTTTTCTTTTGCTCCTGCTGAACAAGATTCTACCCCTACCCTGTACCTGGGTTTATCCCCGCGATATGTCCTGACCTTGGGTCCTTGTTTCAGGTTCTGGGGCTGCGCCAAAACGTCATCATCCTATGACGTCACGCCTAGTAGTACGTACTATGTAGCATCCATATGAATAGTAACTCAGCAGTTGGTTTAAGAGTAAGAGACGACGTAGAAAAAAGAATTGGAATTTTTCCTATTACGCTTGTACAGTACGGATAGGTACTTTGAAATCGCAAAGTAACAGGCTTTGCTTAGTTGGCTCATAATACAGGAATTCGCCGGCCGGCCGGCCGTTTTGGTAAACGTTGCGTAAAGCAGCCAGTGAGTGACGACACAACAATTGATAACCCAAAGGTTCATTTTGGTAAATAGTGCTGGTGCTAGTGCTATTATTCTGCAAAGAGACAGCTCTGTGGTGTAATAGTAATGTTCTGGTCCTAGGACCAGTAGGTTGCGCGCTTTATTTATGCGCCCAGACCTCCGCCTGACTGTTGCTTCCAGCTCTGCGCCATGGACAAGAGGTTGGACAGGTTGGCCGCCTGCTTGTCGTCGGCCGGGAAGACATAGTCGATGTACTCCTCCCAAGAGTCGTCGTCGAGCTTTCTCCTTCGTTTCGTCTTGCGCGGCATCTGCTTCTGCACCGCCTCCACGTCCTCTGCGGAGCCGTGCGTGCGCTCAAACGACAGCCAGGCGTTGAGGAGTGACACGCACTCTTCCTTGAGGTCTCGGTCTCGCATGCTCTTGTGCGCTCGCTTGAACACCCTGCGTGCCCGCGCCTTGGCCTCTTCGCTGACCGGTTGCTCCTCGTCGCCCTCCCCCTCTTCCTCTTCCTCTTCCTCTTCCTCTTCGGGAATGTTGATCTCGAAGTGTGCATAGCTGATCCAGACCTTGACGTGGTCCGTCTTTTCCAGAAGGCGCTCGTAAAGATCTCGTGTGCGCTCGTATTCGCCCTCCTCCTCCTCGAAGTCGATGTATGCTTTCCACAGCAGCTCTGGCATATCAAGTTGCTGTTGCTGGACTGCAAGCTCAAAAATGGCACGTGTCCGGTCTAGATCATCCAGACCACGCTCGAGCTCCGCAAACTTGATCCACGTCTGGCAGTTGGCTGGGTTGTACTCGATGTGCTTCTCATACAGAGTGCGACACCGCACGAACTCGAAGAGCTTGCGCTCTAGATCTACGTAGCCATTGAAAATCTTATCCTTTGGACACATACCGATGGCGCGACCAAGTAGTTTCCGCGCTGCGGTGAGCTCACCCTGCCTAATCTCAAACTGCGCCGCCATGAGCCAGATTTTGGCAAATGTAAACCTCTTATGTGGAATCAGTCCCAGACATGTGTTGTAGATCTGCCGTGTCCGCTCAACGTCCTGCCCTTCCATCTCCTCCCATATGGCGTAGAAGATCCATAGATAGATATATCGTCTCCAATGTCGCTTCTCCTGTGTTGGTGGGACTTGAGCAACGGCTCTCTCGTATACATCTCGAATCCGATCAGAGTCCTGAGACGTCTCCTCGAGCCTTGCGTAGTCGAACCAGGCATCGTAGTTCTTTGGGTTTTCCTTGACAAGTTCTTCGTAGTATACTCTCCTTTTAGATAGCACAACGTCCTCGACTCCATCTCTGTCGCCAAATTGCTTCTCAAACGTTGTATATGCCTTGTGCAGGATCATCGACTTGGACCGGGGCAATCGGTCGAGGGCGTACTTGTATATAGCACGAGCGCGCTCATATTCTTTTAGCTTGGCCTCGAACCGAGCATAGGCAATGAACAGCCTCTCATCGACGAAATCGTCGCCCAGCGCCTCTACCGCCTCCCCAAAGACTCCCCGAACCTGATCGCTAGTGCCGAATTCCTCCTCGAACTTGGCCCACTTGATCCAATTCCGAGGCTCAGGGTGAATCATGGTGAAGGTTCGAAAGATCTCTCGTGCCCGGTCAAACTCGCCGTATCGCTTCTCCAACTTGATGTACGAGCTCCATGCCGCCTCGTCCGGCTGCCACTGCATCCAGCGATCAAATACCTGTCGTGTTCCGGGAACGTTGCCCAGCATTTCCTCCATGTAGGCATACTTGTACCAGAGCTTGTCGACTCGCGGTAGGCGCGCCACGGCACGATCGAGGAGGTTTCGCGCATGGTTGATATTCCTCGACTTCATCTCCGCCTCGATGTATCGAATCCATAGCTGAACGTCATTGGGATGGGCGTCGAGCGCACGCTCAAAGATGGATCGCGCGCGTGCAAACTCCTTCTGCTCGAGCTCCCATTGCGCATATCGCATCCAGTTGTTGAGGTTGAGTCGATTGCGTCGCACGTAATCCTCAAACTCCTTTCTTTTTCTTCCTTGAAACTCATGAAGCTCTTCCAGATCAGCAAATCGCTGGGTAGGTGCCTGAACTCCAACTTCTTGCCGGTCAACGGCTTCTCGAAGCAGCTGCTCGGCGCTGATTTGAACAGGCGCGGCCGCCTTGTTCTTAACCCTCGGGGGTCCCCTAGACGACTCCATCGTGCGAGAGACAGCTCTGGCGAGTAACCAGGTTTAGGGAGCAGATGTCGTCGATGCGGGACAAGATCTGATGAAGAAGGAGAATAAACGTGATGGATGAAGACAAAAAGTTGCTAGCGACGCGCGACGAGAGCAAGGCTCAAAAGCACAGGGTGTGGCTAACCAATTATATGATATTTTCGTGGCTGAGTCCCCACTTCTTATGTGGCGCTCACCAGCCTTGCAGCCTGGCCAAGGCAAACATTTAAATAGTACCTAGGTTAGTAGTTAAACGACTGCCTGCTCCATGATTTGTTTCGCGACAACCACCTTTGTTCATCCACATCATCCTTTTGTCACACGCCGCCATCATGTCGACAGTCGCAGAAGATCTTCTCAACGATTTCGGTAGCTCAGGTGATGAAGCTGAGGAGGAGCACAATGATGATGGCCTTGTCAAGGATGAGGAGAGAACTGGCGATCGCGACGCCATGGATATCGACGGCGACGCTGAAGCCAAAAGCGACCAAGACTCCGACTCCGACCTAAACGACAGAGACGACTCTGAGGCGACAAAGGTTAAGGTGGAGAAGATGCAGCTCGGAGGAGTTAAAGACGTCCGAAGCGTGGCTGGTCTGATGCACACACTCGAACCAGTCCTCGAGGTTAGTACCATGCCCCCTAACCGCTTCGACGGTCGCGTCTTATTAGACGATTCGTTTACATCAGTTCTTTTGACGGACAGCCCTGACGTATTGCCTCGAACGCTACAGAAAATCGCAAATTATCGATCCCAAGCCGCGACCCAGAACACCAATCTCGGAAACATCGAGGACCATCCCGAATATCATCTCCTGACGCAGTCGAATAGCCTCTCAACACAGATCGACGGAGAGGTCGTCTTGGTTCACAAATTCATCCGCGATCACTATTCAACACGATTTCCCGAGCTTGAGCGACTGGTCACAACACCACTCGAATATGCCAAGGTTGTCGCCATCCTAGGAAACGGTCCGTTGGACTCGGAAAGCATCAAGGCCCTTCAGACTTCTACCGATAACCCTCTAGGAATAACCCTCAAGTCTGTTCTCGATGGACCCTCGCTCATGATTGTTACGGTCGAGGCGACGACATCAAAAGGCCATGACATGACTCCCGAGGAGCTTCAGCGCGTTTACAAGGCATGTGAAATGGTCATTGCCCTCAACAGTGCCAAACAAACTTTGGCGGAGTACGTCCAGTCGCGCATGAACATTTTCGCGCCCAACCTGACGGCCCTTATCGGTTCTCTCACAGCCGCCCAGCTTCTCAACGCAGCTGGCGGACTGACAGGTCTCTCAAAGACACCTGCTTGTAATATTGCCTCTTGGGGTTCCAAGAAGAAGCAGTCAGGTCTAGCTACAAATATCGGGGTTCGGCAACAGGGCTATCTCTACAATTCAGAAATGATCCGAGGCATACCCAACGACTTGAAGAAGCAAGCCATGAGAATTGTGTCGGCCAAGCTAGTCCTAGCCGCCCGAGTCGATCGCATACACTCAAGTCCAGACGGATCTACGGGAGAGGAGCTTAAATCAGCGTGTCTTGAACGCCTCGAGAAGCTAACGGAACCACCGCCTAACAAGGGACGACGCGCGCTCCCGGTGCCAGACGACAAGCCATCCCGCAAGCGAGGTGGACGACGTGCTCGCAAGGCTAAGGAAGCGCTCGCTATGACCGACCTACGTAAGGCGCAAAACCGCATGGCTTTTGGCAAGGAGGAGAGGGAAGTCGGATATGGCACTGGCGAGTCAACGGTTGGCATGGGCATGATTGGGCAGTCCAACGATGGTCGCATCCGCGGCATACAGGTCGATCAGCGCACTCGCGCAAAGCTCAGTGCCAAGAACAAGGGCTGGGGTGGAAACGGCAACGTGGGCGGCGCTTCCTCGTCCATCGGTAGCTTCGGTCAAGCATCCAATATTGACCTCCGGGGACGTGGGCTGCGAGCCTCTGGCGTTGGCAGTACAGTCGGATCAACGACAGGTACAGCGTCCTCACTGGCATTTACACCCGTGCAGGGTCTGGAGCTGGTTGATCCAAAGACGCAGGCAGAGCTCAGCAAGAAGCGCAAGGCCGAAGAGGATCGGTGGTTCAAGGGCGGTACCTTCACCCAAGTAGGAGGGTCGTCGGGCGGAAGTGGATTCAAGGTACCGGACCTCCCGGCAGCCAAACGAGTTGATACAGGAGCGACCAAGATGGGCCCTCCTCCAGCGTCGAAATGAAATGATCAGTGTTTCGTCACATTTCAGGCACGATAAGAGTTTAAAGTTTGATCGTCATGGGAAAGTACAGCAAAGTCAGCATGGGAAAGCTGACTTTTGCATAACCATGGATAATCGCGGATGATGCGTTGCGTCCGGGGTATGATTCGGTGAATCGGCGCTGCACCAAACTCGCGCGTATCACGATGTGAGTCAGCCACAGCAGCTACACTACTAACCAACAACAAACGATAACAACGGGGAAGGGGGGGGAAAAGAAAAAGAAGAAAATGTGGAAATTCGGTTGAGGCGGGTGTCCGGCGACAAGGCGTTTCAGGCAGAGAGAGAGGATCTGCGAATCCCAAGAGCGGGGGAAGGATGGGAAAGTAACTAAGCTCGACCTGCGTAGCTCGAATCCCCATGGTAGTTCTGAATGCATTGGCTGATTGTATGGAAAACTCGGCCCCGGAATGTGATCAAGCTCAAGACCGTAATGTGCAAAACCGGATTCGAAAAGGATACGGTAATTGTTGGATGGGATAATAAGCACCGGAACGACCGTCCGCTGATAGCGCACCTGGGCGTTTGGTCCAAAATCGGGGTGAGCAACAACAAGGGAAGAATGCAATCACAAATCTCGATCGATCGACAGTGATCATCAAACTCAACACCAACGTGACCTGTCAACCCAAAATAAGGCCGCAGCATATTGGGCCATTGGCCTCCCTCTGCCCTTTTTTTTTGCTGGTGATTCTCTGTCGCATCACGAGAGGGAGGCCCTTTGTATTTCTACAGTAGCTGCACTAGGGTCATGTTCCTAGCCTAGGCTCCGAGACGTCAAGACGGCACCGCCGCTTGCGTTGGACGGTTAGTACAGTAGATTCTATATGTGCAGCAGTACCTGGTGTTGTCGTCAACTCCAGCACGTTGGATTATGCTGCCACGGCATGGGTCGTGTTCTTGCACCGGTGCCCTGCTGCAGTCTCGTCGACAAGGGTGTCTTCACACCGCTAGAAGCACCTGTTTCAGGGTCTCGACATGAAAATGCTGTCTCAGTGCCCACACATGACTTGTACGGTATGTATGTATCTGGATATATATACATATATGTACTGCTCTGAGGTGCCACCGGTCAGAACAAGCAATGTTGGCCTGGCG
Organism: Fusarium continuum; assembly: GCA_013184455.1. NCBI lineage: Eukaryota > Fungi > Ascomycota > Sordariomycetes > Hypocreales > Nectriaceae > Fusarium > Fusarium continuum. The sequence goes on from JABCKB010000452.1 coordinate 21,038, forward strand.
CATCCTAGGTAATGGGAGCATGATCGATCGAATACGGTAACTTGATCAACTCACATCTTGGCCTGAGTGCAAAGAGCCCCGGAGGTCTAATCACTCACTACAGTAGGGCTTAGTGGGATAGCATGGAAAGACTATGCCGCCATACAACGTAGAAAAGAGGAGTGGGGGATCGCGAAGTTGCCTGGAGGGTTCCCCGTCGGGGTCCTTGGAGCAGACCAAAACGAAACTGCAGGTTACCGTAAGTTAGCCGGGTAGGGGATAATCAACCAGTTACATTGATTGTCAAAGGAGCACTCGCCCGCTAGAAAATGCTGTGTAGAGTATCATCGAGGCTGTTCAACTGATATTATTTGAACTACTTATCCTGTTATGGTAAGCAGACAATAAAAAAATCAAGCACTGGAGCAACAGAGAAGTGATGGGGCGGAGCAATGCGTCCCTGAGAAGGATGGAACAGCAACACCAACACCGGGGGGGAAAGTGCCACAGCGGGAAAGGCGGTGATGACCCGGTACCCAATGAATTGCATGATGCAAAAGAAAGATACTGATGCCAAAAGATTGCAAGTCCAAACAAACCCCTTCTTGACCCGGACCTGCTCCCACTGGCTGCTGGCCGGCCACGCCCGTCATCTGGCTCCGGGCAACTGGTTTGGCGTACGGCTGGTAGCCGCTCGTACCTGACTATCTATGCCTAAAGAACGATGGGCGCCCTCGATTCAGCGGTACCATTGGCCAGCGAGGTTTTAGACGTCCCGGGTCAGAGGGCCTAGTTACCTGGTGGAGCGAGAGAGGGTGCGGTACTGGGTAATGGCATCATGGCTCAGCGGCGTCATAGCCTCATAGGGGAGGACCCTAGACCAACCCTTCTCTCCACCAGCACAGCAGTCACCTTGTCCCGAGTCCTTGACGACTTTGGTTCCTCCCTGCCTGCCATGTATGTGCTTTTGCTGTGCTTTTGCTGTGCTTTGCTTTGCTTTGCTAGACATCCGTGGGCAATGCTTGTTCCAAGAGGATGATCGCCGGGGGTCCCTTATTCCTTATTCTCCAGTGCAATGTCTTCACGTCCCCCTGTTTTTGTTTGTTTGTTGCCAACTACCCAGGTACCTATAGTACACTACGGATGCAAAGCCCCAACACCCTTTTTTGGGGGTCTCAAAGCCCCTCAAAGCCCCTCCGTCGCTGAGGTGGCGGCCGTCCGTCCAGAGCCACGCGGACGGGACCGATGAGGCTGGGCCTGCCCTGCCAGGGCACCCGACCAAGCAAGCGTGCTCCACCCAAGGTTGCGCCCAAGAAGCCCAAAAGCAACCGATCCCCCTCCCGACTTGAGATCTGAACTGAACGTCGTTGACTCGGTCCCCTTTTGATGCTTTCGATCACACTCTGTAGAAGCCGATGCGCTTCCCGCTGCCGCCATTCACTATGCCCCGCTGACCAGGGAAACAGGACCCTGGCTGAGATTCATTCTGTATCCAAGCAAGGAACTTGCTTGACAGTCGTCACAACTCTGTGACTTTCGGTCATATGCGGATTTTCTCCTTTCCCCGACTGTCTGATCCGCACGCGCCAGGTCTTCTGGAAACTCTTCGATCCCTAACAACTTGGCTATAAGCGCAATGGTTGGACTTTTGAAACCTTTGCCGTGGCCGGTGCAGCAGGACAGCCAAGTTGTCTCCGCTCTGGTATAGAACGCTGCATCCAAGGCAGTGGGTGCTCAATGCTGAACAGAGCCAACGGCCTGCATGCACGCCGAGATGTTTCTGGTCGCTGTTTAACGTGAAGCCTGGTTTCGTCCCGTAGCAACAGTCCTCGCTTGACCAAGATCTCTTTGATTGGGCTAGTTGCGTCATCAGAATTAATTGGAAGAAACAACGTGCACAAAAGGGGCTTATTATAGTAGAAACGATAGCTCATTATCATGGACAGATTTACTGAGCCCTATCGAGTCCCAAGTCACTGTTGTATCTGGGGAAAGACGACCGTTACTCTAGTGAACCAGGGCGGCAATATCCTGTAGATGCTCTCGATAGCATGGTGAACCTCCACCAATGTCACTTAGACGCTGCTTCCCAGCTCGAGGACAGAAGGAAGGATCTGGCCAGGCTTAAATTTGATGACGTCGTCGATGGGCGACGTGAACCTGCAAACAATCCACCTATTCTGCTGAAGAATAAAAAAAAGTCGTCTCAGCATCTGGTGATGGAGGGACCCTGAAAGTTTCGGCTTCAGGGTTCAGGGAGAAGAACTCCTTAGAGTGTGGTTGGCCATCCGGAGCAAAACGACCGGAGGTTTGTTGATATTGCTTTTCAGATCGAAGTTGTGTTAATGGACTTTGGGAATACCGTATTTGTATTGGGTCAAGATCCATCCACGTTGTCCTCCATTACAAACAACCCTGGCATACAGCTTCAAAGCGAAAGTCAATCTTGCGATGAGCAAGAGGGGTGTAAACAACCAAGGTCAGGCGTGCCAGGGTCAATCCATAGGCATACAGCACGGTGGACCATTCACCTTAAACGGATGATATAGGAAACCTCCTCATTCATTAAGTAGGTTATCGACGCGCCGTCGCCTGAGCTGAGTAGGAAGTCAGGTCTTCAAACAGGATTCGACGACTCTATCGCGACGCCCTTCGGGGCCGGGGGACAGCTCCGCACCGAAACAAACACACCGCAAGCACTGTAATAGAGCCCTGTAGGAACAGAAACGACAAGATAGAGATCCCACGCTGACTTCCGGAGGGTGTCCGTAAAATCCTGATTGGTCCTCAAGGGCTCAAGAAACGTTTAACAAGAGACACCAGAGGCAACGCCATTTCTGAAGGCCGACATGAAGTAAACTTAGCCAGCAATTTTTGGAGCTTTTGCTTGTTTAGTTATTTTATTTATTTATTGCAACGCTGGCTGCAACCCTTCGTCGCGAACACATCCTTCAGTCTGCAGTGATAAATTTACCGTGCCCGTTGTAAACTGATCATGATCAAACAGGCCAACTCTATTCGGAAGTGGTCGCGTTGCGGCTTGTGCAGGCCAGCAAGCAGCGCAAACGCTAGCATTGACACTGTCCCCACTGTCCCCATGTGGAATCCTCATTGCAACTCCCTTGATCGCCATTTTCTCGATCTTTTCCGATTATTGGTCGATGGAGTTATCAATCCCCGGTCTCGATGGAGACCCTTAGGGACGACCCTGGAGGCGTTAGCGTCAAGGGGATTGTCATCCGCCCCCCGCCGGCTCCACCCTGCCTGGTTGCGAAGTTGACCAGAAACTTAGTCGAACGCAGCGCAGCGTTTTCCGCAGGGGTGTTTGTGCGTGGTTGGCCCACTAACACGCTGCTCCATTCGGCGCCCGTAACCAGCAACGGGCCTTGGGGTGAGACGAGGACAGGGCCTGGTGGATCATGATGGGGCACGTTCCCCAGAGCTAAGGAAGTTAGCAAGGCAAATGTTCGACTACACTGCGAGCCCTGAAGCTTCTTTGACTTTTGCGTCGCCGAAGAGGGGATTCTCGTTAACCTCAACAATGGGCACGGTCACCATGACGGCGCTTTTCGCTCAATGTTTTGCAAGCCCCTCTTGTATGTTGCATGTATTAGAAGCGTAATGGCGATGGTAGTGGTAGTGGTAGTGGTGCTTGGGAGTAAGCGACCGTGGGTGAAGAGCGGGGAAAAAGGTTAACCGCCAAAACATGATCATAAGCTATCATCATCAGTCGCTCATGGGGACGCTGTTTGATGGGACAGGTTGTTAGCTCCTGCAGAGGTTCACGATAATCGTGTTCTCCTCTCATGATGATCACCTTTGGCGTTGAACCTGAACATGGGAAAACCTTGGGGTTATAAAAGGAGGATTTGCAGGGTCTTACCAACTCACACAACCATAATACTGAATGCGACGGGATTGAGCCCTGCATGAGCGGTGGAAGAGAGTTTCTGTCGTACTTGCTTAGGTCTTGCTTTGGTGTAACCGTTCAGGTGGGTAGCAAAATAACCGGCACACCAAAGCTCTTTTGCCATATGAGGTTGAGCCTATGGACAAAATAAGCTGCGTCACATTTGTGCGAGCTGCCCAGCCAAATATTCTTTCAACTCAGTTTGGTGTGCCGGTTTTATTGCGACCCACCTGCCGTTGTAGTTCTCACAGCAGTTAGGGGTCGCCGGTACCTGGGCCTGGAGTCGTTTAGTTGGCTCGAAACCGGACAATTGCCAGTGCGTATCTCTGACAGTCTGGACTCTGGACCTTCTTGCCAAAGTCTTGCTGCTGTGTGGTTGACGTCAACATGGTGCGATTCAAAGATGTACGGTGTCTCGGGGTCCCAAGTACTCTGATCCGGCTATCCGTCATGGTGACGCCCTAAAGGCTGGTGATCGAGATTACAGTTGGGAAATCAGGGTCCAGGTTCCGGAGTGCCGTTCCGTCGGAGAGGTGCAGTAGGCAAATCATCAGCTGGACTGTAGTCGATATTAGTGGATAGTCGACAATGCTAATATTGTCGTGAGGACAACGCGTCGCGCCACGGCAGCCTCAATGCGGCTGAGTGAGTCTCATGCGAATGCAACATCGTTGGACACACTGGCTTTTGGAAGATGTTTGATGTGCTGTTACTGTTGACTGTACAGGATGTTCTGTGATTGAGCAAAGCTTGTTTGCGCGTTATCAGACTAAGGAAGTCGGTAAAGTCAGGGTTAGCAAGGCATGTCATGATTTGCGGCGCGCATTTGTGTGGCAGCAGCGGGAGGGTGGAGGGTGGAGGGTGGAG